>JAOBRC010238132.1:0-14452 GCA_027575255.1 Scolionema suvaense | reverse complement strand
CTGCTCCTCAATTCTTCTCCTCCTACATCTGTGTCTATGCAGCATCCCAAGCAATTGTGTGTAAACTCCAAGCAATTATGTGTAAACTCCTAGCGATACCATGTTTTGAGCAACCATGACGAGTACAAGAAACTGTCAGTGTGTGAAGTTAGCTCTTTACAGGCAACTGAGCACAAGGCAGTTGTCATAAAATCAGATTGTCCTACACATGACTTGCTGTTTCTGGCACCAAAACTGATGGCTGATATTTTTCATCGCAAAGCGCAAGCCTATTGGCTAATGTAGAACTCAATTCTGGTAAAATACAAGGCTTCATTGGTCTGTGTAGCCAGACACAATTATCGGACAACACATCAGGAGGCAAATCGATGTCGTTTCGTGGGTCTGAGTAGCCAAGGCTTTAGACAAGCTGAAGGATGTCTTTGTAGCGGCTTGCAACTCTGTTGCTTAAGTTAGTACATGAGTCTGCTTTTTGCGATATTTGTTTCTCTTTCTTCAGGTACCCCTTTCTGATAGCATCAGCTCATCCATTATGTTGCAGAAAGTTTCCTTAAGTGGCGAGGGCATGCTTTTCTGTCATATGTGTGTGCGGACACTCTCCCTGTACTATTGACTCCGCTATTGTTAATCTGGGTCAGTCTTGATTGTTCCAATGAATAGATCAGTCCTTAGTGGCAGTCGATTGATCAAGGGTAGTAGAATTGTAAGCAGCAGTGTTCAAAGCGTGATTAATCTGCCAAAATCAGCTGATGATGATGTGTGTTTTGACGTGGATTACTGCCACCATTAGCCATTAGCCATTCTGGTCCTTCTTGTAGTAGCAGACACGATTGGGCTTACGTGCTCTGTAAATCTAATAATAGCGAGCTTATGTGCAACAAGGCACCATAACCCAAGCAAAGGCATCGTTCGAAAAGTATGTACGCTCAAAATTGATGGTCGTTTTACCCGCCCTCCCCCTATGTTCGCTTTGTCCAGATCCCCCCTTGTTCGTTGTATGTTCCTTTTAATCACCCTCCCCCCCAAAAAAAACCCAGAGTGCAACACTTCCTTACCCACACACACAACGTATTCATGGCTCATGCCCAGACACACGTGCACGTGCTATGACCATACCCGGGCGTCCACAAGACATTGAAACAAAACAGTGCATATATGTTGGGAAATCAATCCATCTTTTTAAGATATAACTTTCTATCTATTCGTCCCCCACACAAATGCTGACTGACTTTGGAAAGAAAAATCGACAACGTGGCAATTACAAGTGCGTGGCACGGTGGAGCAGTGTTGTGTTACGGTATACTTTTTTTTGAAGTGTACGTTCGCTTTTGGATGGACACCCCCTCCCCTCTGTTCGTTTTTATCTGTTTTCTTGGTTATCCCCCTCCCCCATCTGGAGCTTATGTACTTTTTGAATGGCCCCAAAGCCATCCAACATAGACGGATCTTTGTGCTTGTTTGTCCGTGGTGACTAAGTTTCCCCTGTATGTGCAATGCTCTATGTGAGCATGTGTGACTATGTTTCTAAGGGCGGTCGGGAGTAGGAGATGGAGAGTGTGCACTTGTAGTGTGATGCGAGTGTAAATGTGTGGTGCGAGTGTGAATGCGTGGTGCGAATGTGAGTATGCAATGTGAGTGCATGGTGGGAGTGGGATTGTGTGGTCGAGATTTTATTTTTAAATGTATTTACCTTCTATTGTAAAAGTTTATGTAGTTTCTTGTTTGTTCTGTCGACTTGTGATCGTTCACATTGTAAATTTTTGAATTGAAAATTGTAAATGACTGCATAGTGCTGGTCACTCCTCCTGTGTGGTGCTGAGTCTTGGCGCCTTCAAACATCGTTGAAATCTATGTCCAGGTTACAAATCATGCTGCACTAATCTCCAATTTTTTTTAATCATTTTCACGGTTGGCAATTTTATTGCTGCAGGCAACCTCAGTTTATTGATTTTGGTAGTCATCTATTCTCACTTTATCAGGTCTTTATGCACAAATCAATTGGGCATTTCAGCCATTCCATCAGTGGAGCTTTCTCCTGTCAACAGGAATGAAGTCAGTGTTTCACTGATCTTCTTTGAAGTATGGTACTTCCAGTTTCATCATATACTTCTTGTTGTGTCACTCATTAAATTCATGAGTTTTGTTACCTCTTCATCATCCTTAAAGCTACAGCGAATACTGGTTAGTACCCATATTGTCACTTTTCAGGTCGTAGGCAAAGGTTCTATCATGCATTTTGTGACAATTTACTTAGAAGCTAAAAATAGTACCTACACTACCTAAGAGACAAACCCATCTCATGCAAATGGTTATGCGCGCAGACATGTTGTGTACAAGATATGCTCTATTGTAACTGGTGTATTATGATGTAATGTTTTGATGATACCATGGAGATCATCCACTTAGAGAATAAATTGGCAGTCTGTCTCCTATTATAGCAATGACATGGGTTTGTGCAGTAAGTGAACAATTGAGTTTCTATCTTACCTTTGATTACCATGAGATGTGAGATGTGTTTTGTCAGTATCACTATCGGTACTGAATTCTTTCTTTGTTCTTCATTCCAGAACTGAAGAACGATCGTCCTGAGGAGCAGGAACAATTACTCCGTACACCAGTTGGTAGTCATAGACAGATCTATGGTTCTGGTAGTAGTGATGGAGGAAACCAATACCAGAATGGTGAACCGAATGGAGTTGATCGGCCAACATCAATCAACACTGTTGGTGAGGATTCACCGCTGCTTGATGCTGCTGGAAGGAATGAAGAGGGAGATGATGAGGATGGCGATATAGATAATGAAGGTTATGACTGGTTAGAGGATATAGACAAACATAAAGATGTTTATAGATTGAAGGTGTGTGATTTGTAGAGAGGTTTTGTTTTTTTTGTGTTCATGTTGTGAGCCTAACAGGTTTGCTTGATTTTCTTTTGCACCCTTGTGTAACTATTAAATTGTATATTATTTAAATTATTGGACTCATGGTTTTACGTGGGACTAACCCTGCATTATTTTAATTAGGAGTGGAATCCTCATTTATGATTGCCAATCCTAAATGCCGCAGCCAATCAAATCAAAACAGATTTGTGCCACTTGATACAATGTATTAGTAACCATTTGACGCAGGAAAAATTTTGGAGAGTGTGAGCCATTGTCTTTAAAAACAGTATTGTTGAACTATAAATTTTTTGTAACTGCAATGTCTGATGGGATGGTTTACTTTTAAAAGCATATGAAAGGCGGTTTTCCATGTGCCAAAATTTTCGCGCAAAGCTATGTTAATTGCGTAGCAAAATTTTGCTTGTCAACTTCCGCATCATTCATTTTCACTAATGTCTCGTTGATCTGATTGATTGCCAAATTTCTTTTAAGGCAATACATGGTTTGATTTTTTGGCAACAAAATTCGCTGTGAAAAAGTAGAAGCCAATCCTACTATTTTGGTGCTAAATCGTTTGCTGTAGGGATCAAATTCTGGGAATTTTCCTTGTGTTTTAATGCTCAAGCTCCCAGTCGAATATTTTTCAGTTTGCACGAAGATTTCGCTGTGTGGGAAATGGCCTTAAGCGAAGGTAAAATATAAAATACTACTTAAGCGAGGCCAATGGCATGTTGTGATAAAGTAACTGATATTGCTAGGTTTTAGCAAGAAGTGAGATATATGGCTTGCCTAGGGAAAGCTTTTATATCGTCACGTTTCTACCCGTATGATCTTGACTGAAAAGTAGAATTTTCCTGTTGGTCCCCATTGGAGGTCCCAGTCTCCTCAAGTGTCATATCTGCTAATTAATAGGGTTTCAGTGTTTTTGAATGAAAGTTTATCATCAAAAAGAGCAAGAAAGTTTAAAAGTGAGCTTAGTTCGCTGAAAGAATGTGCTGCTTTCCTGGGTTCTAGTTTGGTGACCGAAACATTGGTGAGGTTTTGGAATGATCACAGAACATTTTTGGCTTATTCGTGAATGCAAAGGGGGAGGTATGCTTTGAAAACATTTTAAGCGGGGGTCTTAATAGTCAGTGAGGGGGTCGAAATGCTTCTTCTATGATTAGTTTTCATTTTCACTAAAATAATCATTTTAAGGAAAATAGAGAAAAACTACTGGTTTTGTGTACGTATTTTATATAATGTTCCCTTCCACCGGAAAGTTTAATAACAGGGGAGGGAGAACTTCTAAAATCTGGGGGTCGTAATAAGATTTGGAGTGCAGTGTTGGATCTTGCAAGAAAAAAATTTTAAAAATGTTCAAATTATTGTGCGAGCACATTTGTATAAGTTTGGACGAATAAAGCTTTACTTTTATTTTCATGCTATCCCTATTGTCGGTTGTAAACAATCAGATTAATAGCATCTAGTGACCGAGCTATTTTCTGTGAATATATTTTCCAGTATGTTTTCCTATTACAACCGGTTTTGTTATGTTATGGTTTCAGAGGAATCTCTATGTATCTGACATGTCAAAGAAGCAATACAAGAAGCTGTCGAAGAAATTTAATGTATACTTCTGGTATGCAATTTTTCATTTTTGATCATTGTACTGTGTGAAGTTTGTTTTGGTTTTGGACTCCTGCATACATGAAACGATCAAAGTGATGAAGACAAACTTTTAAAACTAATTTTGTTTAACTTGCAGTTAGCTATATGTATCCAAAACAGTCATTCTTGAAGTTTTTCGAGAGTATTCAAGAAAACTTACTTTTTGGCAAGTTTTGGTGAGAAACTGAGAAGAAGTTATCGTATTGGCTATATGTCTCACCTCTGAGAAAACCCTTCTTCAGCTATTACGTGGCCATTTATGCAGAAGAATGACCATTTTTACACCGTTTTAAAACGTTCGAAGATGCATTTGTTCTATTGTTAAATGATCATTTTCACGGTATTCTGGAAATATTTGGAAGATCTGTTCTTGTACTGTTTTTCAATTCTAGTTGTGAATTTCAATAGCATGAAGTGATTGTAAGGACCATAATATGCCTTCTGAATAACTTTTTTTTTGGTTTGGGTATGGTCGTTTCTGTCCAAAAATATCTAATTTTAGGTTTTTTGGTATAACCCTTAGAACATATGTTTGTTATGACCGTTTGTCATGGTATGACTGTTATACATCTGTGGCATGTCATTGCACTAGTTTTCCAATTTGGTGATTTGCTTTCTGTAGATATTGGTTGCATTGCATGTTGTACCATGGTAAGAAATTCTCATTGCGAATTTTTGTTGCCTTTGCAGGCTGCAACCGACTATAAGATAGATGAAGAGACTTCGGACTCGTGCAATTTTAACTTTCTGATTCTAGTTCTCCAGGCTTTGATAATTGGATTTGTCCTGAGATTTGGGTTTTGCTTGTCTTGTAGGAATGTCATTACGGTGGCTGTATTTTATGCTCTGCCAGTTGTTCAACTCGTGCTAACATATCAGAGAGTAGTGAACACAAGTGGAGATCAAGATATTTGCTATTACAACTTTCAATGCTCTAGACCATATAAGGTCTTAAGGTTTGTTGGATGTTTGACTATTTTATTTATTGCTATTCCTATCATTTATGGGCATTTGCTGGTTTTACACGTCAAACTAAAGCAATGAGTTGAAAATAGAGAAGTGAAATATTAACTTACTGTTTTACCTTCTCTATGTAGATACAGAGCCAGGCAAGCTAGGCTGAAAGTGTGGCTTGTGTGTAATCAGTATAAGCGCTTGTTCAATTTGACTCATCCAAAATGATGAACCTAGCAGATAACTTGTCTTCATGAGATCAAATGGAGACTGAAAGGTGCAGTTTTATGTAGCTCATTCACTGCACTGATATTCTAAATAATAGCAAGCTATATTTACATAGTTTATTTGTGAACTCATATACCTGATCGACACTGTCGAGCAATGGTAGATAAGCCGAATATTAAACTTGGTGGGTTTCGCTCATCAGTGTAAAAATATCCATGACGCAAGACTTCTGCAAAGTTGATAGATTTGCAAGAAATTTTTCACGTAAATTTTTACCTCTGTTATGGTTTCAGTATGTGGTGTTCTACTTACCATTCTTCTCTCTTAACAGCTCATTTAACAATGTGTATAGCAACATTGGCTATGTGATGCTTGGAGCTCTCTTTCTTATGCTGACGTTAAGAAGGTACAATGATGACTATTAGTTTTGAATGTTGAAATGCTCTAATAGATATGGTGCTTGTCCCTCAAATACATCCAAGAGATTTTTACTGTAACATTTCTTAGTTTAACGTATGGATACAGTGGTGCTTACATTTTACTGTTCATTGCAAAACCTTGAAATATCTTAACTTGAATTAATCATGTGTTTAGACAGCTTTCTTGTGTTCCTTGGCTTACTTGTCTTCCATATACAAAGTTTGGTTGAAATCCTTGTGTGGGTTTGATACTGATGAAGTTTTGTTTGTATCAGTTTGATTTGGTGGATGCTTTGTATTCTCAATCATCAACTACTGTCTGATCATGTTTGAGAGCCTACTCTTTCGTGCTTAATTGTAAGGGAGGAGGCCGAATAAGCAGGGGGTAGGTACTCCAGGTAAAAGAACATAAAATGGGGAGGGGGGCAAAATAAAATAAACGAAGAGGACATTCAAATATATGACATAAAATGGTGAGTTGAAAATAGAATGTGGCTGATAGGATAGTCAGGATTTCTGTATCTTTGTATTTTTTCCTTAATGTTAAAGGGGAACTGTGGTCAAAAATGCAATTTTAGTAGATGATAGAGCAAACCAAAATATGGAATTTCCCATCAACAATATAGCAAAAGCTTGCTTAGTTCTGGAGATATTTCGTCTCAAAGTCTAGCAGCTACCATCTTCATTTTTGATGATGTCATTGGAATCCGTTGCTAAGCATTGCCATTTCTTTAGTAACACAAAAGCTTGTTGTTTTCTTTAACACATCTTAAACATGTTGCTTAGCTCTATAATGAAATGAAAGAGACAACCTTACATAGTCATTTGACGTTGAGTATTTTGAAAACAAAATGTGGATAATTTGAGTGTGACACCAGTGGCATCATGCATAATTAGTGGCAAGATGGCACCTGCTGGACTTTGGGGCTAAATATCTCCAGAACTACGCAAGCTTTTGCCGTGAAATAAAAACTGTGTCATGTTTTGTTGAGCTCTATTATTTGGTAAAATTTCATTTTTGACCATCGTTTCCTTCTAAAAAGGAGACTCTGCATTGTGCAGGCATGTGAAATTTCTGGGATTCCCCGGATTTCCCGGAAATCCAGGTACACGCTAGTCCAAAAAAGCCCCAAAAATCCAGGAAAAAATGGTTAGTCAATGGGGCTCTATACGAAGAAAGTATGATTCACACTCAGATTGAGGTGTGCGCATCACAGAGTTCTTTGAGATATGGAGGCAAGTTAATTGAGTAAGGTCTGCCCTGTGGTTAGTCTGTGGTAGGTTGATTTCTGACGGCGCAGAAATTAGCGTATTCAATAAACACTCTGATTAGCAGACACTCTAGAAGGGGAACACCTCTGCTTAACCGTCATATTCATTTTCCCGGATCGTTTTCAGGTCAAAGCCTTATAAAAAACTTTCGAAAAGGCTGACAGTCAATTATTGGGCACTCCAATTATTAGGCATTTTTTAATTTTTAGGTTGGAATCCCTTTTTTGGTCCATGGAGCTTCTTTTATGCTTAGTTCACAATTTTGTCTTAACCATAATAGTGGCAGATCATGAGCACCTTGATTTAACCTCGTCTCTTTGACTTCGAAGGTATTTTGCGGTGTTTGACGCTTTCAATTCCTTCATTGTGGTTGTAACGAGTCCCATGTCATTATGCTTCCTGTCCTTTTATCGGCAGAGTTGTTCCCTGTCAGTAGTGGGAGAGCGGCAGACCTGAACTGTCATTCTCTGGGGTATTGTACTCCCGTATGCATTGCTAACACCCGATGTTGCGTCTTTCATTACCCTTAGTGTTTTGTGCTTTCTTCATCCACTTTTAACCCAAAATTTTACCTTTAACTTACTTTAGTAGGGTGCCCTATTGTCGTTAAATTATAATTATAATAAAATTCTGCTTTCGAATAATTTGCATTCCACATGAAACAAATCCCGGAGGTAGGGTTGAAAACAACACCCTGAAGGCTCAATATATTCATTTGCCTGTTTTAAATTCGGTAAGGCGTTGGTATCATGACGGAGTAACCCTCTACACAGAAGAGTAAGCTTGCTCTGTAACTCTCAAATTCACGTAATTCACAAGTCTCACTATAAACGCAACTCTCGCTACTCGCAGCACACTCACTACACGCTCTTTACCCTATTACTTCTGCCATGCTAGCAGAATAGTGCTGCTTCGATCTCATTGGTAATGAAGTGGTGTTTGTTGCGCGTGACACTTTTCTCTGTTTGAGAAGGAAAGATAAGTATAATTGCAATAGAGTCTGAAATGATGTTAAGCTGCGGAGCTCAGGGATGACAGGTTGGAGATTGGAAGTGCAGTTTCTGGCGATCTAGGGAGGTAAAAAGTCAAAAAGTTTCTCCTCCCCGCAAAAACTTTTCCAGGAATCTTGTGACAAGCCACTCACATGCCTGATTGTAGTTTCATCATGCTTTAGGCTTTAAAGAAAGAAAGAAACATAATTTGTTTTTTGTTGTGTTTCATTTCGATCGTTGAGTAAATATTTGAAATTTGTGTATTCCCAGGCCAAAAATAGCTTAAAATGGGGTGGGTGTAATTAAAAGGAGGGGTAAGGGAGTGGTCTTCAGTGTCTGATTTTGATAAAATTGGGGGCGGGGGTCATTATAAATTGATTTTGAGGGTGAAAACTTGAGAAATGAACCGCCCCACAACCCCCCCCCCTCCCCTTCGCATTCACTGTTCCTGGAGTGAAGAAAAAACTGTCAGACAGGTTCTCCTGAAGAAGTTTTTCTACTGAAGCATTTAAGCCGCTTTGCATTCAAGTGTTACTCGGAAAGGATATCCGGTATACGTTGAAAAATTTATGATTGGTCTAGTTTGTAAGGATCTTGCAATTTTGCCACGTAGTCAATATTCCTTAGGCTCTTTATAGGCCTTTTCTCACATTCAACAACATAAGTTTTGTTGTGAACTGGTGTCGTCCTTGTAGTTACTATATACTGTACCTATTAGTTATTCCTTGTCATGTGGTGATATTGGGCAGGGAACTAGCTTTCGTTGAATCTGGAAAAATACTTTCATCTGTTTCAGAACCTGTGTTTATATCTTGATTACTATATATTCCAGGGATCGTATTGCTAGACAGCTGTATGTGCGAGATCCAGACAGAGAGAGGGTAAGTTCAAATAGATGCTTGGTTTTGGCATTGATGCAGTAGCAGCTTCAGTCCTATTCTTTGTGGGAATCACAAAAACTGATTGAAAGAGATTGACAGAGGATGAGAAATCTCTTTTAACATGACTTTAAGCTTGAAACTTGGCATGAGTTTTTTCTTGGTTACATCGTGTGAGCAGGTTTCGGACCAAAATTTTGAGAAATTTTTGATTATTGCTCTGGCTGGAAGTGAATTCGATGTTGTAAATTTGCATGATCCTAGGACTAAAACTCAAAATTTCTATGTATTTTCTCCCATAAAAAGTGCTCAGAGTTGGCTATATCAAGTAAAATTCTGCATATTAGATTTTGGCTTGTCACCTGTAGCTTTGGGACCCTTGGTTTTTGTGGTAATGTGCATCTTTAGAAATAATGCGCATCTTTTGAATAATTACATTAGAAACTATCAAAAACTTTTTTGTTTTAATTTTGATTGCTCTGTTAATAGCAATTTATGATTCGGTTGCGATCCCTGGTAAACCAAATCTTTGCATGCCGTGTGGAACAATGCACATTGTAAAGCTTCAGCGGAAAGTATTGCAGTTTTAGTGTCTCCTCCATCGGCAATTGCTTGTCCCCAGTCTAAAGAGGGAGCCAGAAACTCTGTTTGCTGCTCTCTCAAGTGACGTTACTCCATGAAACGTAAACATAAACAGACATAGTTTTTCTTTCATTCCACGCCGGTGTTCTGTGTTTATTTCATCTTTTTTAGAGCAATGTTGGGCTCTATGTGTACCTTCGTTGATTCAACATTGCATAAAATTTGAAACATGAAACTATTGAAATTTGCTCCCCCTGTTTTGAAAGTAACTTGCGGTCATAGTCTCAACTTCTTGGAAGTGGCAGAAAGGTTTGGGAAGGTAGATTTTTTCCTGGTAGTGGCAGAGTAGTTTTATGTTTTTGTTCAACGTAATTTTCAACAACTTGTGATATAAACACCTGCCGAAAACGTTTATCCTGTAAAGTTTGTTTTTGCTACAGGTCTTTCCTGTTTGAGGTTTTTACTCTCATGTGTAATGTTGTTACATTGTTTTCTGCTGTTTTCTTTTTCAGAGATATGGTATCCCCAAACATTTTGGAATCATGTATGCAATGGGTACGTACTCGTTTAAACCTGTAGGTAGGCCTATGCTTAGATCCAGGAAATAGGTTCGAAAATCGCCCCACTATTTCTTACCCTTGCATTCTTTTGAGTGCCTGACTGACAGCTTGAATTTTCTATGTATCATCTAGCCTTGTCATGGAGAACGAGGCTCCTTGGTGCAGACTCTTATCTTGAGTATTTTGGCTATAATGTTTGCAAATTTTGAGTTTGGCCCCAGTCTGATGATGTACAATGAATGGCTAGATCGCGCTTTGTTATGAAAAAAAAATTAAATGACATTCAGTTTATTGTTTCACCACGGTTTCCAATGCCATTTTTATTAACTTATCCCCTTCAAGGC
The DNA here is from genome assembly GCA_027575255.1 of Scolionema suvaense. Lineage (NCBI taxonomy): Eukaryota > Metazoa > Cnidaria > Hydrozoa > Limnomedusae > Olindiidae > Scolionema > Scolionema suvaense. The sequence continues at coordinate 3,692 of JAOBRC010238132.1, read as the reverse complement.
GTTATCATGGCAGTGGCGCTATCATAGCAATATCTGTGATCCTCATCGGGTTGTTGTGTTTGAATTTTACTGGGCGACATTTATTCTAAAGTCCTTATGTTTTTGATGCTGCGAAAAGCTGCTTCGCTTGCTCTTTTGAAGGACGAGGAGAGTAGAGGTTTTTATTTTAGTGGAAGAGAGTCTTTTTGAGTCTAAGGCCCTTTGCGCACAGACATAAGAACCCTGACTAGAGCAAGTAGTAGAAAGTTGGAGATCTGTGCCGCACGGCGTCTGACCCTTGAATGATATTCTCGTTGATGGATTCATTCATGTAGTAAGTTGTATGGTGCTTAACTTGATGTGAGGCCATCCTTAGGGAGCCATGTTGTGACTGTACCTGTAAGATTTGTAATGCTCTCACCTGTCTGTATGTTATTCTTTAATCATACATTGTGACTGTACCTGTAATATTTACAATGCCCTTCTGCTATAGGTTATTCGTTAATCATGGAAGGTGTCCTGAGTGCCTGTTATCATGTGTGTCCGAATTATTCCAATTTTCAGTTTGGTATGTATCAGTTTTCTGTCTCTTGTTCAGATTAGTTACTGGATTTACTTCTTTCAGGAATTGTGAATGACATAATCTATTTTTATGTAAGCAACGGTGTTTAGACTGCCCCTATCGCGTAAGACTCATATAAAATGAGGTCTGTCCTTCCATCATTCGTCACCAACGCTGTTTCCCAGAAAACTGTTCGATGTGTTTTTCTGAAATTCTACGTGAATGTCAATATTGGTAAACGAAAGAAAGTGATGGCGCCGGATTTTTAAAGATATATTTTGTTTGGATTGCTGGTGGCAATGTATGTCCAAAAATGGTGTTAGTAGGGTTTCTGGGCTCCCACTTCACTGGAAGGTTCCTATAGAATAAGATCTCTCCATCTTTATGTCCATCACCAACGCATTTTTCCTGGACCTGGTCAATGGATTTTTCTTAAATTTGACATCAATGTGACAATCCATCATTGAAGAAAAGCAAAGGAGCAGGAATTTTGAAAAAAAATTACTTTTGGGTTTGTAGGTGGCAATTTATACCCAAACATGAGTGACCATTTTTAGTTTTTCCAAAATATTTTAAAATCCATTAATTACTCTTTTGTAGTTTTTGTTGTGAAACTTCAGAGCAATTTTAGATATAGTTATGGTATGCATTATGTGTCATATCTGAGAAAACTCTTTTTCGTCTTGGGTGTGGTCACTTTTGTCGGACAAAGGGGATTTTTAGGGTGTCGAAATATTTCAAGATCCATTTATTATTTCTTTGTAATTTTTGGTGTGAAACTTGCGAGCTATTGTGGTCATGTTATGTTCCATGTATCACTTCTGTGAAAACTTTTGTTTGACTTGGACAGGGCTCAAAATAATTATTTTTCAGTTGATTTGGTGCAAACTTCCACAGATATAGGTGTTATGCTGACTTTGTGATAGTTATCAGCCATTTATTATCCCAACACGTTCAGCTAGCTCCGTTTTTTTATAAGCAGATTGAGTTTTGATCATTTTCGAGACACCGTAAATTACTGATCAAAGTGCCCTCTTGGTTGGCCCTAGGTAGAACTCAGGAAGTTAAAGCTCATTTTAGCTTTTGAAACGTCCAAAGTCATATCTGGAGGGATCTTTTGGAAAGGTTTGGGTGTGCTCAGTTTTGCTGCCAACAATCACAATTTTGCAGTTTTTTTAAAAAGAGTTGGAGGACTCTTCGTCATTCTTTTGTCATTTTTGGTATGAATCTAAGGGGCTGTGTATGTTTTGAACCTTGTCTGAAATTGCGTTTGGCTTGGGGGTAGCGATTTATGCCTCAAAATGGTGATTTACGGAGGGGTTTCCAAATAGTTAAAAAGTGGTACATTGGTGTTTTGTCAGTTTTAGTGTTCATCTCAAGGTCAACTCTACATCTGTCATGAACCATGTGCACAGCAGCCCATTGCTAACGATATTCAATACACCTAATGAAAAGCATGCAACTTGAGGTACCGCGTTGGCAAGAACCCTTAGCTGAAGTTTCTGAAGTTGGTTGCTGCTCTTCTATTCACGCAAAGCTGCTCCGAAAGTGCTGAATCCTTCCCCATATCTATCTTTGGGGATTTCGTGCCCGAGAGAAGTGCAGCAACTGACTTCAACAAGTAGAGGAGCAGGGTTCTGCCAACAGTGGGCGACGCTGGGCGATACCGCCCACCACTCATCATCAACCACCCACCACTCCATGAAGCTCTTCAGTGTTTTTTAATCATTCCCACATATAGAAAGGGGATCTCAAGCTCATATCAAAGTGAACATAGTCTGCACTCAATTCTCCTGACTTTCAGAAGCATGACTTTGTTTGAGATGATGCTAGGCAGATTCAATCTTAAGTTATTGTCAGCCTTAAATGAAGTTGAAGTTTTCAAAGTTTCAGGGCTTCACCCGAAATCCATTCCCCCAATCTTTAAGGAGGGTGGCTGCACCGCATACTGTAATTCGCCCAAAATGCTGGGCAGAACCTTGGAGGAATCTCTACATCGGCATCCTAATTGACCGATTTGGACTATTGCCATGAATCTACCGAACAGAATGGACATGGAGCTTCAACATAGTCAAGGACACCATTAAACAACGAAATCCCTAGAGATTAAGACGAGTATGAATTCAGTAATTTCTCTGCAGCTTCACGTTGAGAGAAGAGCTGCGACTGACTTCAGCAATTCAAAGAACCCCCTACATCAGCTTAGTTGAAGGCTTACATTGTTGCATCCTCATTATTTAATAGTGAGGTTTCGCAAGCTTAATCTGCGACGGCGACGTTGCGTAGATATGTTCGAAAGTTGCGTTTTCATTCGATTGGCCAAAGGAAACCCCCGCCGTTCTCTCCTTTCTGCAACGCAGATTTTTCAAAACACCGTCCTAGAAATCAGGCACGACGTTCGAATGACGTCAACGTCACCGTCCTAGATTTGATTTGTGAAACCTCACTAGTAGCAAAGAAAAATGACCATTTGCCACTACTTCTGAGTGGATTGCTAAAATGGCCTGCTCACACTCCTACTCCAACCCCCCCAACCCCCCCACCGCCTAGGAAATAGCCTAGACAGTTATTGTCTCTACTGTGCTTTAAAATGTGCTTGCTAAGGTTATAGAATAAGTATTTTTATCATGCACTAGTTTCAAGGCTTACTTCTTTTTTTGTTTAGATACTGCGTTCATGTACATGATAGGTCTATTGGGTTGCCTGCGACTGTACCAGACGAGGCATCATGATGTATTCTTGAACGGCCATTTTGCATTCACAGGATTTGCAGCAGTTATTTTTACGTCAGTGCTCGGTGTGGTAAGTGCAGGAACTTTTGTATTTTGCTTTCTTTGAAGTTTGGTTTGGGCTGGGTAATATTGTGGTCCTGTGTCTCATGATCAAAAATGATAATCCCTCTCAAATAAGCACCCTCGGCAGTAAGTGCCACCCCTTGAATTGCAACGATTGAGTCACTGTACTACTTAATATTTCGAGTCTTTGATTGGGGGCCAGTACATGTTTTGGGTCTGCGAAGGTAGTGTTAATAAAAGCAACCTATTGACAAAATCAATTTCTATTTCAGATTTTTGAAAAGACTGTCACAGCAATACTTTCATTTTCAAGTCTGGTCTTCAACCTCTATGCGAGTAGCTACTGCAGCTATTGG
>JAOBRC010238021.1:0-14455 GCA_027575255.1 Scolionema suvaense | reverse complement strand
GTTGGACGTGGCCATTTATTGTCAAAAATAATCACTTTAGGGTGTTCTGGGAATATTTCAAGATGTGTTGGTTTGTTGTTTGTAAATTTTATATTGAAATTTTAAAGCATTTGTATATATGTTTTATCGTTAGGACCATGAATAATTATGTCAGAAAGTTCTGATCAGCCTTGGGTATGGCCATTTGTGCCGAAAGATGGCCATAATTATGCGTTTATGAAACTATTTCAAGAATCATTCTAATTTTTCAGTAATTTTTCGTGTTAAACTACAGCGCAACTATAATTATGTTATGAATCATAAATGGCATGTGAGAACATTCTTATTTACATGAGTGTGGCTGTTTTCAGTCCTGCAAGGGTCCTTTCACGGCGACATTTTATGGTACAGTAATCTTGGTTATGGACCTTGTGCTATGTCTGCAAAAACTTTTGTTTCCCATGATAGTGGGTTTCTTGGAACAAAAATGGTTCGTTTTCAGTTGTTCCGGATACACTGAAAGAGTCAAAGCTTACCTTTTTGCAATTCCTAGTTTGAATCCCATAACAGTAGGACTGATGGTATAGACCAAACTTCATATATTCCTGGGAGAACGTGGCTTACCGTTGATGTTGTAACTATTAGATTGTTTGACTTAACGTCTAGGATTACTATGTTTGGTGTTAATTATGTCATGACTGCAATACAGTAGGCCATTTGTGGTATGTGGTTCTGCTTGTTTATGATGTGGTACGGTCGTTCATTCATTATTAAATTTGTGGGCTTCCACCAATTTTCTTTGCTTTTTTCATTTTTTTGTATGTTTCCTAGCATTACATGTGTACATGCATGTGGAGGACAATTTTATGGTTATTGAGTTTTGCTGGTGTTTACATATGTGCTATTTTATTTTAGATGGAGGTTTTTAAATTTTTAAAGAAGACTGACCTGGATGAATTTGTGAAGCTTAATTTACATAAGGTATGTGGTGGTTTGGTTGTAGTGCTGTCAAGCTTGTGTATTGAGTGTATTGTTGATGTCATCAAATCTTTCAAAGAAACATGTTGGGTTTCCTATTATCAGCCACACATTCACTTCATTTAAGAAATCTTCTGAGAATCGTGGGGTGCTGGAATATTTAGCAAAGATGCACTAACAAAGTCACATGTATGATTGTACATGGGAGTGATATGAGAATTGCTGACATCAGCAGATTAGTACTTTGTTTAAAAAAACTTTGATCGCAATTTCTCGAGATATGAGCCAAAAAAATGTTGGTTTTTTTTCAGATTGCTAGGCATTTTCAAGCAGGGCGTGGCCCGGACGATGGAAATTTTTCAGAACCTTATTTCTTTTGCTCAAAACGTCGCTCAACGAATTGTAGAAGTTCTACAACAGCTTGGAGTTACAGCATGCGTCCAAAAAGCAGCAATTCATGAAAAGGAAATCTGCCCTCCTACCCCCAAGTAGAAAGGATTGATGAAGTAGTTTGATTTATGAATTAGAACGAACAGGTCAAGCAAGGAGTAGATTGGGGAAAACGCTAGTATGTTTCAACCCAAAAGATTTAGACCTTTACTTGGTGTGACCGTTTTAATATATTGTTTTGTTTTGTCTTTCTTATGTTTGTTGCTGATGTTGAGCTCAAAATAAATATCAATACAAGAAGTATTCTGATCATACTCATATTTTTCTTTTCTGGATATTTCGTTGGACCGCTGTCCAACATCATCAACAGAAATATGGCCACATCAGGCAGTGTCCAAAAGCAGTATACAGAAGAAGTATCTGTGACAAAGAACTGCTCAACCCAATCAATTACTATAAACGATGCTAAATGCCAGGCTGACAAAAGTACATGTAGATGATGTTGGACAGTGGTCCAACAAAATATCCGGAAAAGAAAAATACGAATTTGACCAGAAAACTTCTAGTATTGATATTTATTTTGAGACTTCGTGCCCAAATTACAGTGTTCACTGATGCTGATCTCCTTTTTCAGTTTCAAGAACACAACAGTTGTTCGTGCATCTGTTTATTATACTCATTGATCTTGAGCAGGGGTATTGATAGGTATGTCATGTTCGATTATACAATTTTGTGTCTTGTTAATTTGCCGGGGTTTCTTTATGAGATGGGTTGTTAAAACTTTTTTACCTCATGTGATTTTTGTGAGACTTAGTGCTACTCAGGATGCATGATTTTCAAGTTATTACAGCTTGTACTGTACTTGCAGGAAGAAATTCATGTGGGAATCCATTTTTGTGCTTTATTAAATTTCGTAATCAAGCTAAGCAAGGTATTTTCCCAGCATTAAATTTCGTCCTCTATTGTTTTTAATAAATTTGCGGGAAGTTTGTCCCACTAATTTGTTCCACTGGTTTGCTCCACTACTATAGTACTAAAATTCACAACAGCACAGATGACCTAAAGGGAATAAGATGTGTTGTATATATATAGTTCTACAGTTAATGATGAAGCAATTTGATCGTAGAGTAGTTTTGTCATGTTAATGTTGAAAGTTCATAAATATTTGCGGGAAGTAACTTTCATGTTGAGAGAGTTCATCCTGTGGAAAGTTCTGCCCTTGAGGCTAGTGGTAAAGTCTTTGTATTGGTGGACTATGGATTATATACTAAACCAGATGATCGAATACAAAGTCCTCTAAATGCTGCGTAAAAGTTTTCTTTCTTTTGCCATGAATTGCTCTTGATCAGAATGCATTATCCACTGTCAATCGCTCTCTGCTTAATGAATGAAGCTTTTATGTTTCTTTTAGGATCTTGGATGACTGTTCAACATTGGAATGTGGTTTATTGGAAAGACCGGAAGATATCAATTATCGATCACATGTGAGACATGATACATCCCTTTTGTGTCTTGAACCCACCCTCCTGCCCCTCCTTTTGTTCACCCAACTTGATCACCGAGCATGGTGCCATACCGCTTTATTCAAAATTCCCATACTTGTACCGATTATTGATTTTAAAATTAGACTGTGAATTTTGTCAGGATGGTGTGATTGCTTGATACATAAGTCTCCTGAGTAAGCTTTTCTTCTTGCATAGTTTTCAGATTGTCAAGTGCTCTTTGAGTATCTGTTTCCATTAAGTAATTGTCCAAAGTAAATGCAACTTTATGCCATCTGTATTGTCAGCCAGCTATTGTTCGACTTGCAGGTTATCATTTGTGTCCAATAATGGCCATTTTTTGAGGATGGGGATTGGGAAACATTACTGATCTGTTCATTATTGTTTTGTTCTTTCGGTGATCTCATATTTGTGTTCTGTGATTAATTAGATATACACACACTAGCCGCATTACAAAACAGCAGAACCAGGTTCAGGCTCGTCCACCCCTCGTCAGCCGTACACATGGTTCTTTGTAAAGTGAAACAGGAGAACAGTATAGCAGTGATCAGATGGACCATGTATCATGTCTGAGTGGGGTATATCCAAAAATGGTCATTCGTAGGGTTTTTGAAAAATGTTTTAAGAATCATTGTAGTTATGAGACAGACCATGCACCATATCGTAGAGAGTTTTTCCTCTTCTGGTGTTGCCATGTACTTTGTTATACCTAATAAAAGTGTGTACTTCATTAGGCCGCTCAACAAAGCAAAATTATTAATAGAAGGAGCCTTTATTATATGTGTGTTGTATAGTAATATAAATAATGTAGCTGAATTGGTGCACGAACAATGAAAGAAATGAAAACCACAGAAATTATAATAAATGGTGATACTATGTTTGATAATTTTAGAATAAATTGTGGGTTGACCTCTACTTTTTCTGATGAAATGTTTTTGTCTTAAAAATAAATTGTTTTTTGCACTCTCGCTTTAACAGAAGAGTCCTATAAAATGAGGTCTGTCCTTCCTTCCGTCCGTCCGTCCGTTCGTCGTTCTGTCCGTCCGTCTGTCACCAACACATTTTCCCGGATAATCACTCATTGAATTTTTATGAAATTTGGTGTGAAGGTGGCAATCCGTTATTGAGGAAAAGTGGTGGAGCCTGAATTTTCAAAGAATGTTTTGTTTGGCTTGCAGGTTGCAATTTATGCCCAAAAATGGCCATTTTTAGGGTTTTTTAAGAATATTTCAAAATCTGTTCATTACTTTTTTGAGGCTTTTGGTGTGAAACTACAGGGCAATAGTAGTTATGCTGTGGACCACGTGTCATATCCGGGAAAAGTCTCGTTCAGCTTGCAGGTGGCAATTTATAAACGTCTGAAGAAGGCGTCTTTCTGGGGGGTTTTTCTGAATAAGTCAAGAACCGTTCATCTAAATCTTGTTATTTTTGGTGTGAGTATGCATGTTTTGAACCACATGGCATGTCTCCTGAAAATCTCGTTTGGCTTGCGGGTGGTAGCTTACGTCCAAAAATGCCAATTTTCAGGGCTTTTTTCCAAATATGTCATGAACGGTTCATCCGTTTTTTGTCGTTTATGGTGTGATTCATAGGGCCCTCTCTGCGTATGTTATGAACCACGTTTCGTGTCTGAGGAAAATCTTGTTAGGCTTGCGAGTGGTAACTTACGTGAGACAGTGGCTATTCCCAGGTTTTTTCCAAATTTGTCAACAATGGTTTACCTTATTACGTCAAATTATGCCGCGTATCTAATGCCGCCGCATTAAAGTAAGCCGTGCTGTAATTAAGCTGCACATTGACAAAATTAGGGGTTTTTGAGGTTTTAATTAAGCCGCATGAGTCACTTAATACTGGAGACAAAGTTAGGACGGATTGACTTTTACAACTATCTCGATGAAAGCAACGATATTTTGGAGGAACTTAATGCCAAGGTAGAAAGTAGTGATATAGTGTATTGAATAAAGTCATCCAGCAGCGACTGAGTTTTTCTATAACTTGCCTGGTCTTTAAATAAGCTGCGTTCTATTAAGTCGTACCTTTGATTAGGCGGCGTTTTTATTATGCCGCATCTTTGAAGGTGCGGCATAATTAAGTACGCTGCTTAATTTGACGTAATAAGGTATCTTTTCAATTTTGGTGTGGATCTTAGGGGCAACAAAGCATATGTTATGACCTATGATTTATATCTTGGGAATATGTTGTTCTTCAGCATGCGGGTGGCTATTTATGTTAATAATGGCTGTTTTAGGGTTTTTCATAATGTTTCAAGAACACTTCATGACGTTTTTGTGATTTGTGGTGCAAATGCTATGGCTTACATGTTATTCTCTTCTTTGATCTGATGTGGAGATTCTCAATTAAGTTTGCGGGAGTCCACTAGTTATGTGACTTGTTTCTTCATGTTTTTCTTTGCTGAACACCTTTTTGCAAAGTGGTTGGGCACACTGAAGAATCTTTCCGAAATTTTGATTTCAGCTACCACAATAAAACAAACAGATGTTTTAACCAAAATTCTCTTTTACTTTTCAATGTGACAGGTCTTTGAATTTTATCAGGGTTTAGCACTTTTGTTGATTATCATTGGATGTGTGAATTGTAATTTTGTTGGAGTATGTCACCAAAATTGCACGCAAGTGGTTGATTTTGCTGTCCTTTTAACATTTTTTTTTAAATCTGCAAGATATATTGGCTTTATGTTAATCTATTTCTACATGTCCTTGTTCTGTCGCAGAATCGCTAAATATAAAAAACAACCTCAACGAACTCGTGCAAGCAAGTCTTCTTTGTTTTTGACAGGGCTTTGATTTGTAAGGAAAATGCTGCAAGAGCTCTCAGAAAGTTGTGTGTTTTTTCTGTGTACTCGTGTATTATATCCCCGTTGAGAAGAAGTGTACGGTACCTGACAATTTAAAGTATGTCAATCTCTGGTTTTAGAGTTTGATCAATTTGTGCATTGCGGGAGTTGGTGTGCAGTATGTGTTCAATGGAGATCTAGAGACTGATGGAGATCAGGTATACCAGAAATGTTACATGATACTTTCAAATGTGTTTTCGTCTTCTGAAAATTGGTCATAAGTTGGGTAGGAGGGTTCACCGAAAGGGTCTAAGTTGATGGGATATGAGTGAATGCTTTCTGGTTGTGTGGATATGCTATGTGACATTATTGGTTAGTTATATGCCAATTTGCACTGTACTATAGTATTAAAATTATTACCATAGAAGAAAGTGATCCTCATTGGGAGAAATGTTGTGCAGTTCTCATACAAATCAGGTCTCAGGAGATAATTAAAAGATGGGATAATAAATCAGGTATTTGGTTGTGTTCGTAAATTTTTCATGAAAAAAATCTCTGTTTGGTGAAGCTATGCTTGTAATTTCTAAGAGACTAGTTTTTGGTGTGACGGTGTTCTGTTTATCGGTTGTGGGTTCCATATCTTATTATGTTTTCTGTATTTTAACCTCTGCATGTTTGTTTTGCTTTAATTCATTATTTGGTTGTAATGGCTTTTTTGCTGGAATAAACATTATACCGTCCCGCCGTTAAAAATTTTAATCTGGTCCTTTTTACTCTCTTCCAATGAGCACTCCCCTGGAAGCAGAGTTTAGAATCAGAAAAAAGTAAAAACGTTTTGGGGAATACGGGAAACTGTTCTAATTTTTTGAGAAGATAAGTTTGAAAGGCGTTGAGTTGCTTTTTCGTATTATGATAATGTCCAAATTCGAGGAGGAGCTCATTCTACTGGAAACTTTCAGTTTGCTCTCGTTTATGTGGAGCTCGTTTTGCATAACCAGGAAATGTGGCAATTTGACCAATTTCACAGGTTTCACGCATATCAAAACATGTTTGATTTCTTAGCTAGTTCCCTTGTGGGCATGCTGCTATATTTTGTGGTTATCTGTTCAAAGCTTTTATTGCTTGTTTACTTGATGAAGCTGCATCTTTATCTGCAGGCTCTCTCTGTATGCAAATTGGATTTAGAAATAGTGCGTGAACTCTACGAAGGCAGGGGTTCAAAAGTTTTTTCTGTTTACAGGCCGCGGCATGGATGTAGGGGGCTTAAATTCTTAAAATTGGCGTTATTTCCTTTCTTATGTAGTCACATTTATGAAACAGCAAGCGCAAATATTTAGCTGCTGCCTGCTTTTGAAAGCAGTGAACAAGTTGCTGGGTTTTTTTTTGTTTTCTTTTTATGTATGATAAGCTAGAGTGGAGGGAACACCATGCCACCCATTCTAAGATCGTTATTCCTGATCCTATCAGATCGAAATCTGGTGCAAAATAGCTTTCTGTCCACTCTACTGTCAAATGGCTTAAAATGATAAATGGTTAACTAACGCCTTATAAACATGGGCATTTCCCTCCAAAATACTCATATTTTGGTTGTTTTTTGCATGAACATCTGCCAGTATGGTTGTCACGCTGATTAGGTTATGTTTGTTATATATAGACCATATGTGGCATCGCAATATGTGAAAATGAACTTTGTAACCGTGAAATACGCGAAAAGCAGGAATGATTTTGAGGACAAAAAAAGATGTGACATGCTATTGCGAAACATTTTCAGGCAAGATGCTTGCTTTGCAGTTCTAGCAGACGCCAGTAAGCTCCACTGGTGCAGTGCTAGGAGTTTGAAGAATGTCCAGTAGCGAGCTCGCCGTGCCCCCTTCTTTTTTTTTGTAAGATTAAAATGCATTGGGTGGCTGCTGACAGACTCATCTGTATTTAACCCTATGTGGCACAGATGAGGGCATCAATTTTCAATTTCTTTTAAATATCTCACGAACAGCAAATCCTGCGAACCTAAAATTTTGTGGCGTGAGTTAGCTTCTATGAGGTGTGCTTTACAGGTATTTTTCACCGTGTTAGGCATTTCGTTCGGATACTTTTTGTTGAACGTACGCAGAAAATTCTTGGAATACGTTTTTGATGAATATTTTCGTCCTGTCTTCCGTAAAATCTGACTTGCACATCAGATGGATTTCAGACTTTTCAAAAAAATAAAACATTTTACTTTATGATTTAGTATTACAGAGCCCACTTTCTGCCGTTAGAAAACTTTTACATGGTGTAGGAGTGAAGACTCATTTCTTCAGAAATATTGTAATTTATAATGGAAACAAGCGTGTGGTTGGTTTGAGACTCTGCCGAGAATTTTGTAAAGGTATGGACGTGGTTTTTATTCCTAAAATGTAAAGGAGAAAGGTATAGCTATAATTCTGCCAAGTTTGGTGACTGCATGGTGTCCTAGTCAAATTTGAGTGGGGGTGGTACATTGACTAGGCAAGCAAAATAGGGGTCTGACATACCCCGTGCTAAATAGGTTTGAGGCTTTTTTAGTCGCGTTTAGTCGTGTCTTCTTTTACAAGGGAGGGGGGAGAGATATGTAGCAATCTACTCATAAAAGCAGCTTGTAGAATAGCGGAGCAAATGTGAAGCGGTTAATTTTTATTCTAGGTCACAGTACAACGTGGACTTCCTTCAAGAAGTGAAATTGGTTTTCTTCATTCTCACGAATATTTGTGCGGTCGCAATTTCGAGGTATGTGACAAGGATCATTTGTCTTATTTGCTGTGATTGATTCTGTGCTTGGAGTCGATATCTCGAATTTGCTACTAAATTCACTTCAGAAAAAATCTTTGTCTGTCAGTCCTCTTTCGTTTGCGCTCTTATTGCGTTAAAACTATCTGCGTTTCGGTTTGATGCACCATGCGAAAAACAGAACTGTAATTTTGGTACCAGCAGGAAATACTCCAGAAATTACTCTACGTCACTGAATTTGCAATGAATAATTCTTATGTTTATTTTCATATTTTTCGGTGCTTCTATGATAGGTTGGCAGTCGATTAAAAACGCCGATCTACCCAATCTGGGTGATTAACAACAGTGGTAGATTAGCTGTGCTCTTTGCACTCAAGAAAGAACTTCTCAATGACTGGTATGTGATTCGGCTTTTATTGCTTGTCTGCTCATATTCTGCTGTTGTTGATTTGAAAGCAGTAACGTTAGTTACTACGTTGCAAATTTTATGACGAAAACCTGCTGCGAAGAAAATTTTCTTGCTTTGGTGCATCTGCATGGATAGTAGCTATAATACTGTATTTCCAAATGTATGTTGGTGATGTAGTTTTCCATTGGGAAAAATGTCTGTTCGCCTCATTGTTTGCATTATTATTCGGTATGTGGGAATCCAGCTTTAACCCTGTGGTTTGCCTTCAGCGAAGCAAATATCTGAGTCCACATTTGATCCCATTTCATTTTTATCGATTGCTTTTTTTTCAAAAAAGTGATTGGCTCAACGATGTAATTTTCATAGTATAACTGCAACTGGGGAAGTACGCTTCAGAAATTACATTGCTAAGTGCAAAACTCATTGTTATGAGCAAAGTTCTGGCAATATTTCTTTCCGCTATGATACACTCAATGTTGACCGCTACTTTTTGCCTTTGTTCTAATTTTCGTAGGAATAAATTTTATGAGTTTCTGTTTGGTGAATTTTGCTGACTTTTTTGTAAAATAAATACGTAAAAAAGATTTCCAAGAAAATACTTCCAGGAAAATAATGTCGCATGTTTAATGGGAAGGAGTTGAGATTCGAAGTCAACACAGCCGATGTGAGACAGCAATGTGAGACAGTATTGCTTCCTTTACCAGCGTCCTTGATTCTCTTATTTATGTATCTATATAGGATATCGCAGTTTCTGGACTGTAAATGCCATTGAATTGTACGCTCATTTTCGATTCGTGTTAGGAAATTGGAGCGTCTGTTCGATCTATATTATTATGATGGTATACCAAGACACATGGGAACTGTTCAACATGACGTTAGGTTGACAATTAGTGAGTAAATTTTACGTTTGTATACATGTGTTCCTATTATTCTGTTTTGTTGTTGTTGTTGTTGTTGCTGTTGTTGTTTGGTGTTTGTTTGTTTGTTGCGTTTTTGGTATAATTTCTGCTACTAAGATATTTGTGTTTGAGCTGAATTGAGCACTCTAATAGTACATTGAAATTTCTGGAAATACTCTTAAGATACCTAATAGAAGGGGGCCTTAATAGTAGGGGGTAGGACATTTTACAGAAAAATAATAAGCGGGGGTCTTAGTAAGCTGGGGAGTGGGTAGGGAACATGGAAAGTTTCGGAAAATCCTTGGATTAATCATTGTTGGTGTCCGAAAACATGGTCAGTGTTCAGAAAAACTGTATCAAGATATACTGCATAGTTGTAAACACTTTTTCACAAAATAAAGCTTGCTAACACAAAAAATGTGTCAATTCTAAGAACCTAAATTTTACCCCTGAGGTGAAAAAAAGTATCAGATCCAAGAAATTAATAAGTGGGGGGAGTTGGAATAAGCTGCGGGGGGGGGGGGTTGTCGGAAAAAATTCCAAAAATTAGTAAGCATCCCACTTCTATTAGGTGCCTTAGAGTACTGGATCTATTTGGTTACATTGATATATGGCATGATTTATGGCAGCTGTTTTGTGCGGATGTGTATACGCATGGATGTTATACATCCATTGTATACGTAAATGTTTTGCAGACAAATTTGCGGGGGGAATCACTTATGCCATTGCTTAAATGGATTTTTTTAGATTTTGTGCGTGCCTGTTTGAAATTCATCGTTGAATAGCTTGCTCACGAAACTCTGTCAGAAATAAGAGGAAATCGGTGTATTATTGTGCTCCTAAGATTTGTAAATTATAAGGACCTTGCTGAATGTCATGCATATTGTTGTTCTAACTAACCTCTGTCTTGTTGTTTGATTAATTATTATGCTTTCTTTACAGGTAGCATATGTATTCTATAGTATGAGCAATTTTGAGAAGATGAAGGTCAGCACGAGTCACTCAAACTGAATCTTGTTATGTTATACACTTCACAGAACCAGGTGCATACGGCTCCAAAATGCCTTATTTTTGGCGATATATTGCCCAACATCTGAAACGTTATAGTCAGACGATAAAAAAATTAGGAACTGGTAAATTTTTCATCACTGTTGACAAGTATTCATTTGATAGAGGCTGCAATGCGACCTTTAGAATCTCTGTGCCTTATTAGGCGATTTTTTGTCGTGCGTCTTCTTCGTCAAGGCAATGTCAGTCTTCTTGTATTTTTCCTGTATTTTTTAGATACGATGACTCCACTGATTCGTGAGGATGAAGAGGATATATCTACTTTGGAAGAAACTATAAGAACGAAGTGAGTAGTGTTTCTGCTTCTTGTTGAATGTAATCATACTAGTGTTGCCTATGGAGCGTGATCATAAAAAAAGTGTATTGTACCGACAACTGAATTCTCAAAAACCTCGCTGCTAGAGATCAACATATTCTGTTTGTCCTTTGTACTGTTTCTACGGACAATAATGAACACGTCTCCAATTCCGAACATCTTGAGGATTGGCGAGGCATAGCAACTCAAAGCACAGACTATAATACTTCTACACCATTTCTATGCCATTCTCCTGTTGACAAAGACGAGCAAAGCGATCAAGTAAACTGGTTCATCTTATTGAAGGAGTGCAAGTTCTTTTGATACTTTCAAATCTTCACCGATAGCAGAGTGTTGAATTCATTAAGTATCAAGAAAGCATAATTGCCAGAAGTAGGCATTCTGCCAATGATCGTGTGATATCCCACGAAGAACAATACAAGAGATTTCTGAGAGTGGACTGCTCATGGTTGTATTGCAGAACGTTGTGGCAAGCCATTTTTATCAAATTCGGGAAAAACTTAGTTTTTCTGAGCAAGGCCCATCTTTCTGCAGAAAAAGTGGGTTTTTCTGAAAGCTCTGTGAAAACCGCGCAAAGGTGCAGGGCATTCCTAGAATGACGAAACTGACTCTACGATCCTGCTGCTGCCGCGTTCAGGCGCACCTTTCATTCGAACATGAAATTGACTGGACTGGAATAGCATTTAACTTTTTACGAATGATTAACAAAGTAGACGATAAAGAAAAGGTTCTTGGATTTGGATTCGGCGCTGCACCGGTTATACGAAGTACTCACAAAGATGCAGTACAGTAGCGCAACTTCCTCGATGAAGGCAATAACTTTGTGAGGCTGATATGCTTTATATGGATTGTTGTCGAGACGAAAGAAAGGTTATTTTCTGTTGATCTTTCTTTAATCAGGCATTAGTCTAGGTAATCGATGTCCACCCTGTATTGTGGTGTTAAAATTGTGTTTTCTAATACTACTACTTCTACCACTGGTACTTACTGTTCACATACTTTACCTTCTCTTAGCCACCTTGATAATCTTGATAGCTTTTATCCTTGTAACCCCCTTGACACATGAACTAGGAGAACGAGGTTTTTCTGCTTATTTGGAGGTAAAGTGGGTTTTTCAGCAGAAAAACTGAATTTTCTGATTTTCATCAAATTGTTTTTGAGAAAAGCTGCTTCTTTTAAGTAGAACTTGGAGAAAATGATTTCGCGTTGAGAATGATGGCATAGAAATGGAGTTAGCTTGATTTGGTTAAAGGCAAATATTACCAGTGAATGGCTTATGGTAATCCACGGAAACGGAAACGAAAACGGAAACTCTGAATTGTCAGCAGAAATTCTCATAATGCTTATTTCCACCACCAGGAAGTAAACACAAAGTAAAATACTGATTTTCGTTTTCGTTTCCGTAGATTACCATAAGCCCAGTGAATAGACCGTCATTGAAATATACGTTGAGTGGTATTTTATGGACCAAATTTTTTCAATCAGTATCTATTTCTTGTAAAACATAGAATCGCTCTATCATGCAAATTTAATCATATTTCAAATACGGAATAAACGTGATATTGACTTTAATCAAAACCTTCAATTGCGGAAGAGACGTGAAATTGACCACACATTATTGGATTTCTCCAGTTGTCGCTTTCGTTGTGCCTGCTTGAGAATTCTGTTCTGCATTAGGTTGAACTAAAGCTTCTGGTGAAGCCGTCTTAAAATCGGAAATGATGTGTTGAAACATGGGTCTCTCTTTGGAGATGTTTTGCTTGCTTGTTGCAGCTTGCTTATGCAGTCGGAACTCGGTAATTTGCTCTGTACTCCCTGTACTGGTATTGCGATTTTAACAAGTATTCCTTGTCTGGGTACCCTGACAACTGGTGCATTGAATAGCTTCACTCTGATTGCTGAAGTGAAAGCGAAGTGTCATTGATGTCTTGGTATCATCAAGGCTTGGAGCAACTGAATTCTGTCTAGACCACTATTGCCTTTTCGAGCTCATGACCCTGTCACCAATGATGTTTGAAAGGAATCAAAACTAGCTACCTTGCACTTTTTAATGAAATGGGTTTGATCGTTTTTTGTTTCTGCTAGCTTCTGTCAAATCTGCTGTTCCAACGTGCTTCCGTTGACCTGAGAATGGCATAGCAATTATCCGTGATGTCTTGTTGCTTGACAGTGTGAACTTCGAGATGTGCTTTTCATTGGAGTTCTGTTCATTATTGGTTGTACTTAGTTTGGAATTGCGTAGATTTGCTTATTTTTCTAGATTTATTGAGTGGTGCTGCCTTTTCTTTTCGTTCTGTATTTGCAGTCAAAACCGGTTGTACTGAATAGTGCAACAAAATGGTGATAGCTGTAAGCACCTGCTGTAGTATAGCTATCGTGACTGCAGGAGAGTAGGGATTGCAGTGAAGGCGGATGGAATTTTAGCAAAGCATTTGTTAGGACTCCTGAAGCAATGTTAGCTACCGCATCTGTAGAGCTGTAATTTTGTTTGTTTATCTGTATGTAATTCTTATGTGTTTTTTGTTTGTAGATGGGCGGACGCAGTGATTGAATGGAATGGAGCGAACAGAATTTGACGAAGTTTAGTGAAGACACAAGTTCTAGTTCACGTCTTGTTCTGAATTCTTGTTGCCATGTTGACTAAAGATTTTTCCTACTGTGTTATGCACGGATGCTTTGTTTGGACCATTCCTATTGAATGCACTAATTGTCATGCTTTTCTTCAAAGTTCGTACCTGTAGTTTTCCTGCTTACTCTCGTCTACTGCAGCTGCTCTACTGATCTCTGAGGCTTTGGAGGATTTTACTAATCTAGAAGTAATTTCGGTGGATTTTATTTACAGAAAACTTCAGTTTCGCCAGTTTGGTCCAATATTTAGCAACTAAACCCAAAAGAAAACCGACGGTCACGGTAAATTTAGTCCGGTGATCTTCAACATTTTTAACAATGTAGTCCAATAATGTTGATAATTTTTGCAGTGAATTTGGAAATTTCCATCTTTACATGCTAAAAAAAGAGAGAATATAATTATGTCATATATTTTTCTAAAAGCAGTGCTCTCAGTTGGCATATGCAAATATTTTTATTTGATTCTCTACCAAAATATAGCTCTGTTATGTGCTTCAATGACTCCTCTTTTCTTGCTTTACATGTTTTTTTTTATGAGAACGTTCACTTTGAGAGCAAGCCTTCGTGTTTTGCCTTAATGTTCATAACTTTTAATTACGATTTTGATGTTTTAAGCCTAATGTTCTTATAAACTTTGCTCTTATAGAAAAAAGCGTGTATTCGGAATAGATGTGGGGATGCTCGATTTTCTGTTCGAGTTGCTCTCACGTTTCGACTGGTTTTACAACGTTCTCGGCAAATTTACTT
>JAOBRC010237910.1:0-14465 GCA_027575255.1 Scolionema suvaense | reverse complement strand
TGGTTTACTGTTCATGTGCATATTTGATTGGCTAGTTTGACAATTGGATTATGTTACACAGCGGTAGGAGCATGCATCGTGCGTATATTTTATTGTTTAATGACAGATGAACAATCTGATGCCGCTGGCCTCGAGGTGTCGACGCTGAAATTGTCTCCCAGCCAAACTGGCCAGATCCTCCTTCCTCTACACGGCTAAGAGCGAGCAGAGCAGTATAGAGGAATGATAGGATCTGGTCCCAGGTTAGCGCTACAGTGCTAACAGCTGCGATGCCCCCTCAGTCTGCCAACCACTACTGCTATTCTTGAGAAACAAGAGTGCAGTCGATATCGCATTTCTTATCAGATATGCGTTGTACGCTAATAAAAATTGATAATGGCCTCATGCAACCAATCTCTTGCATAACCTGGAGTTCGTAAATAGAGTGCCTTGAGATCAATCAACTTCAACTATCACAAGTGTTTTCGTTCAAAGCATTTATTTGATCGGCAAACCATGCAGACCTGTCAACATAATCATTTTAAGCCGCAGTGTAGTTGAAAAAGCACGAAATTGCACTATGCAACTTTGCTTTTTTTGGCCGAAAATGAATTTCGGTGAACGTTGGTTTTCGTCTGACTTATTTGTGGAGGAAAGTGCCAGAGAAATCAGTCGTCGAGAAATTAAGCCAATCAGATCACTTTTGAGCTTTTTTCAAAATGGAGGTAGGTCAAAGCAACGACAGGCGCTGTGGCTTTACTGAGAACGATGGCTCCTTTCCGCTCAGAATCTATTAAAGAAAATGAACGTTATTATCTTATCATGACATGCCGCTGATGTCTGGGCAACAGAAGTATATATGTGGAATATCTACGCAATTCACTATTACCTGATTCGTTTTAGTAGCTAGCTAGGAAGGTAGGTTTTGTTTAGTGAGCTCTGACTAATCTTGTGGTGGACTGAGATAGGACTCCTGGGAACTACTTTCACAGAGTTTAATTTGAGATGTTCGCTGTCATTTTAAGTGAATTTTGGTGTGGTTTGCGACCTATAAATGCTCTAGAAGGGCGAAGCTTCCAGGGCTCTGCCCTGGACCCAGAAGGGGGGCTCACAACGCCCCCTACACCCCCAGTTGCATGACTTTGGCAGCTAAAGCTGCCTCGTATTTTTCGCGATCGAACTTTTTATTCTTAATTCGACCCCTGAATAAATAGCTAATTGATATGCACTGTCATGACACTGGTGAAAAAGAGATTTATGCTTATTTTAGAGGTGGAAAAGTTCTATGGTTGTCTGTATACAACTCAGTTCTGATTCTTATTCATGTAGGACCAAATTAAAATTGCATCATCGCTAAACTAACTCCACGCTATGCGATACATAAGAAAACTCTTGCGGAATGATCAAAACCGGAATAACACAAAAAAGCTAAGCCAGTACCTGAACTATCTGCAATTTAAGAGTACATTAATTTACCCAAAATATGTGAAAGGTCTTCCAAACGGCAAGCCAATGGCCTTTCTAATCCAATCAAAAAGCATTAGAAAAATTGTGACACAATAACGACGCTCCTGAAACAATATTTTTTGTAGCTTTAAGTGATGCCATTGCATGTGATTGTACACTGGCCTGTTTCACGTGATGACATTGTGTGAGTGTGGAAAAATTGATCAGAAGTTATACTAAAATCAATGTTTCGTTCCATAAAACTTCTTACAACGGCATCCATAGGACATAATCTCCAATCCTACAATTGCTTGTATTGATTTCCTACAATCTGCATTTAAATGTCCACTGTCAAATAACTGATAATCATGTCTAATGAACCGTTCAAAATTTTGCAACGAAATGAGCACTGGGTGATCTCAACAGTTAAAATATACATTATTTCTTTCCCTGAAATTAGCATTGTAGGCATATGGGCACCATAATATTACGTGGAATGTGGAATGACATTACCTCCAAGAATTCATCAAGTTACCGAAAGTGACGGGAAACTATACTTGAATGACAAGTAGGATACGACCCTAATACTCGTAACGGGAAGTACCGTATTCACTGGAATATAAACTGTGACTTATGCATTGATTTTTCTTATTTTTTTTCTCTACCAATGCGGCTATGTGTTGACTAGTTACTTTCAAATATTAACAGTTTGCATCATATCTGGGGAAGAAAGCAAATGCTGATTGCTTGCATGCAATTCCAGATTCAACCGCTCTGTGGTGTGGAAAGTCAATCATGGAACATTCTACAGAGTGGATACCATTTCTCCATGGTGTGGAAGGTCAATCATAGAACATTCTACAGAATGGATATCGTAATATCATAAATATGCAATAAGCAACAGAATCTTCAAATTTTTTTTGTATTTTGGTAGATAAGCCACATTTGGGAAAACGAGATGCGTCCTATCTAATGGTGCAGCTTATGTGCTGACTTTTCCTTCTGAAAGAGGGTAGTTTCGCTAAGTGCAGCCTAGATGCGGTGTGGCTTATACGCCAGCAAGAACGGTAAATTCATTACATTAGGATCAAACATTACTACCAAAGAAAGTAATACTCACTTCAAACTCTTCTCTGAAGCCTGTAATGCCTCGCTTGCCTGTCTTTTCTAGAACTTCCATTCGTTCCTTCACAGCACTCGCAATAAAACTTGTACTGTGGAAAGGCTGAAATTAAGAATGAAGCAATGAACGAAGTACGTCCTTTCTTTACAGTACTTGCAACAAAACTTGTCATAGTGTCCTAGGGGGTACTTCCCCCCTTTGAAATCATCCCCCCCTCCCCCTTTTAAAAAACGTCCATGCCCCCACCCTGTTTCAAGAATTCCATGAAAATAAAACAATGAAAAATGCTGAACAAGGCACCTATGTATACTCTGCATGGTAATGACAGTTGATCCAAGGGCTGTCATTTGTCCAAGGTTAATCAGTACAAAATGAGCAATAGAATTACAAGAAAACCCAGAATAAAATTATATAATCTTTTTGTCAAGTCAACTAACAACCAAACAAGCCATCAATTAGAACAGAACAGAAAATGTGGAGTTCTAAGTAACATAACATAGAAATGTATTACAATACATCATTCGTTGCAGAGCAGCAAATTGGCTATTACCAATCTTTTTACGGTATCCCCCCCTTTTTGCCACCCCCTTAATACAGGAAAATTTGCATCCACCCTACCCAAAGGCGATTCTGTCACATCTCGAGAAAGGAGGAGATGACACTACCAACTTGTACTGTCAAAAGGCTTTAAGAATGAAGCAATATACAATGTAGGTCGTTCCTTCACAGCAATTGCAACAAAACTTGTACTGTGGAAAGGCAGAAATTAAGAATGAAGCAACGATATTTGCGATATTTGCTTTCAAAGTACAATTAACATCTTTTACTACAGTAAGTGACGGAATTAGCACACTGCGCCAAATAAGCTTCCTTTCCAAACAAGCCCACGCCCATAGGAGTCATTTTTTATATAAGCACCCCTGCTTATTAAGCACCCTCCACAATACAAAAAGGGGGTGCTTATTGAGAATCGCTACATGCACAGAAGGGTGTCTATTCAATAAGGCATAAAAACAATTATATCGAAGTCATTGACATATCATTATGAGATTTTGCTCATAAGATTGTCGTGAGATTTTGCATGTACAGAAAGAAGAACAACATAAAGGTAAAAAACAAATTTGCGATACTAAGAGAAGTTCAATAAGCACTACTGCCGATTAAGCTGTCAAAAAGAAATTTTGAAACAAGCTCTCTGGCTGCTAATTTCGTCATTAAAGGAGTTCACCACTAAAAAACAACATTCAGCAGTATGAGAGACAAATAAAAGGTATACTGACTGTCCTTTATTTGAGAGGCCAAACTTCAGCGGTTCTTGCTAAAAGCTTAATCAAAGTACTATACATTCCTACTGCTCAAAACCTGGTAGCTATGACATCATGCCTGAAAATCACTAAAGGCGGGGATACACCATAACAACGAAATTATAACTTAATTATAGTGTGTGGTATAGTGATCACTATAACGTCTTTACAACAGACGATGTAGGAAAAATATAGGAGAACAGGAGAACGATAACGAAAATATAGAGACGCGCTAAAACAGTTTCGAAGCGAGATTTTCCAAAATATTCAATGTGCATACTCTACGATTGATCAGCTCTTCAGCATGGGTCATAGAGACCATTCTAACGTACATTTCCCGCTCTCAGAAGTCGCGCGAAAGTAGAAACCATGGCTCACATGCTATAATTTTTGGTTGAAATCAAACACTTTTGATTTCACGAAAAATTATAGCGCTGTTTCAACACCTGGACTTCCATACGTCATATGCACTGATAAGATCTGTGTGCTTCCAATACTTACTTATCATTTTCTTATTGTGAATCTATCATTTTCTTATACGTTCACTATATTAATACTAGTGCTATGCTATAATTACAGTGTTATAGTGTATCCCCACCTTAAGGAGTGCGGTTTCCTTTGCAACTGAAAACTTCAGCAAATATTTTGAACGTAGAATGGAACATATTGCCCATCCAAGGTAAATAAAACAAAAATCAGCTCTCAATAGTGCCTTTTCTTTTAGTAATCCAGGCAGGAAAATGAATTAATTTTCAGCTTTCATGTATGACATCATGCATAATTAACCCCATGATGCATCTCCTGCAACTGTGAAGTACTATATCTCAAGACCAACATGGGCTTTTGAAGTGGAATAAGGACCATTTTTTGCAGTTTTTCAAGGTCTACACGTATGTCTTCATCCGCTTTTAAGTGATGAACTCCTTTAACGGTATTGCCAAAGAGAGTAATTTCAAGAACTACACAAAAGCTAATAAAGATCAACATGATCTATTATTTTTGTACAGTTCAATTATACAAAAGAAGCCTAAAAACATTCACAACATAAAGGCATAGGTTGTTAGTTACAGATCTTTGACGGTGAAGCTGTCGTGTTCTTGACAGATACAAATTATAGGATGGACTAAGACAATACTCAATAGCTTAAAATCAAAACTTACAACTGGTATTATAAAAGGCTCATTATTTCAGATATCTTCTCTTAAATAAAAGAAACCATGGGCACAACATCTGAACTGGAAACCCTGATAGCGCAGAAGCAAGGCTGTAATCAAAGAATTTACTTCACAAATCTGTGAAGTTGGAACTATGAGATTAATTTATAT
This sequence comes from Scolionema suvaense, assembly GCA_027575255.1. NCBI lineage: Eukaryota > Metazoa > Cnidaria > Hydrozoa > Limnomedusae > Olindiidae > Scolionema > Scolionema suvaense. The sequence goes on along the minus strand of JAOBRC010237910.1, from coordinate 9,288 downwards.
TAGTTAATCTCTGCACAATTTTCTGCTAGCATATGATCCTTCACTATTTAGAAGCTATTTCCTTTTTTATCTTTTGCCAGGCCTATTCTGCCAGGTCTATTCTGATAAAACATTTGTGATGAAGTAACTATCATGTATATTCTAAAGTTTTAGCCAGAAGTGAGATAGTTAAATTTTGCTGGTGGTGCGAATTTTCGGTCTCCATATTTTCAAACGATTTCTGCAGTCTTCTTCTGTATGAACATAAACCATGAATTAGTAGGGTTCTACTGCTTCTTTTGAGACAATATTTCATCAAAATAGACAAATGTAAAAGAATGACCTTTAGGAGAAACCAATGCGCAGGACTATTATTGATGTTGTGGAATACCCACAAGAATACACCTTTTCACAGTTAATCTTGTGCGCTCCCAATAGCGGCATCTGACTGGTTGCCGCTCAGTTCACTGGATGATCTAGGTGCATCCAGTGAAAATGCGATGTAAACAAACCGGCTTCAGAGCATATGCAATCGACGACTAGTTCAACTAACATTTTTGTGCAACTAATACTATAGCAAATTGAAACTTTTACCGAGCCAAGTTATGCCGGGCTGATACTATAGCAAAGTTTTACCTAGTGAACTCAGCGCAAATAACAGGACGGCAAGTGCCCTCATGCATGCAAATATTAATATAGCAGAGACTTACCAAAATTCTCCTTTGTGTAAGAGGAAGAAAATTGTACAATCAAGCTGTTTTTTAGGCAAGCATCTCTGTACCTCCACAAGCAAAGGCAAAGCCTCACATTCTTATAAAAGTTCTTTTCTGAATCAGTAGTCTCTCACCTTGCAAGCAAATCCCGCAACAAGATATTTCCCCCCGAAACTACAAAAGATCACAATGCTCCGTCGTTACGTACCGCCTTCTTTGGTTTTTGTCTCAGACAAAAATGCTGAAGGAAGACGAACAGGATTCCCTTTTCCAAAGCATGCACACAAATTAATGATCGCATGAGGTAGACTAGCGATTTGCGGTACTCTCCTCAAATAGTGCAGTGGGGGGATATGGGGCATGTGCACCTAGTATGAAATGAACATATCGCCATGTCCCTAAATTTACATCAGAATGTATAAAGACGTTGAAAGGAACAGCTATCAAACGGGAAGAAGCACGTGGGGAAGACCCCCTTGCTAGAGCTGAAAAGAAAAAATCCTTTCAATTGTTTCAAAATTAGCCAATAATATCGCGCTGTAGTTCAGAGAAAGAAAATTCAATGAGGAGCTTGACCAATCAGAGGCTTTTTGGTGAACAGTTCTTGACTAACCCCCAATTTGTAGGACGTTTTTTTAGTTGTGGTTGTTGCTGAGAACTCATTCAGAGGCAGAAGTGATGAGTGAGAGCGGTGAAGCTGAAAGAAACTGAGGTATAGATGCGAAGGGCGGACAGTTGCAAGCAATTTTATTTGTCTTCTTATCTAACCCGATCTTTGGATACACAGAGATCCTGTTTCCAACTAAGGACATCAGTAAGGTCCCGGGCTCACAGATCTTGGAATATTGCTAATCATAAGTTTTTGAAGATTGAACGTGGGAAGATTCCTGAACCTTTTGACAAGTTTGATTAGTAGAAGGCAAAACGATCGGGCGCGCAGACGCATTCTCAAGTTTGACTTAATATTGTTTCCAAGATATATATCATAGCGCATGCACTGATAAAGCATGCAAACAGATTATATCGGTCATTTGGCAAAGACAGAGAACAAAGGTAGTATCAGTCTTGATTCTGCATCCTACTGTAGCAATGATCTTATCGCCCCTAGTCATGCGCTAGTGCTGCTTGCGAGCTACCCTTCGGCTGTCTATGATCGTAATCGAAAAAAGTCTTGTTTTTTGACTAGGGCAAAAAGTCGGGCGCACACACGGAATGTTGACTAGCAGCCGTTGCTTCGTTTTCAGAACAAAGCCAACCTTGGGAATTGAAAGTTGGATTAGTGTAGTCAAAATTTATGTCTCTGTGCGTCCTGGACCTAAGTTCACTGCGATTTTTGCTTTTCGCCTTGGCATAGAAGCTGATCTACATAGAGTGGTACTTGGCGGCTGTGCCAAAATAATAAATACAGTTAGACGAATCTGTTGGAATTTTCACATTTATACCGCAAATCCTGCAGAAAACTACATTCGTTTATTAGCGATGCATACTTTCACTGAGCACATGATGCTATCAACTCAGTTTCTGGCCGAGAAATTCATGTTAGATAAACAAAACGTTCATAAGGACACTTGTAAGATGGGTCAACTCTCACTGTCTCTACGACTTGTTTACATCCAATTTCTTGTTGCGATGTTCGTTGCTAAGGCGCAAACCTGCACGTGCATGCACTTCATGAAGCTGTGAAAAGGTGTATTCAGCAACACCGCTTCAATGCTGCACGAAGTTACGCTGTACGTATTTGTTAACTGATTTTTGTATTCTGGTAGGCAAATGCCAATCCTTAACTAGCATGCCAAAAATATCAAAAAACCGATAAATGAATTGAAATTGAGTAAAAGATAATTACCGACAAAGTTGTCCAGTACAAGTACTCCAAGACTCAATTAAGCCCCCTCCTTTGAATAAGCCCCCTACCCCAAAACCAATTTCTGACAAACAAGCCCCCACCCTAGGAAGTATCATTCAAAGGAAATGGTTACATCCTTTCCAAAACCTGTTACAACTAACCAAAATTACAATATGTAATTGAAATAATTGTTGACCAGTCCTTTTCAACGCTTCGCTCCTTCAATTCATTCAGAATGCCAAAAAATGGTTCACTTATGAGTCAAATCATCGACAAATTACAAAAAATCCAGTACCAGAAAGGGTTCTGAGCATAGGAATTTAATAAGCCCCCTCGAAATAAGCCCTCCCGTCGAATAAGCCCCCAACCCCAAATTCATTTCTGACAAATAAGCCCCCCGGGTCTTAATCCAGTCATTACAACGGTAATTACTTCCTGGTATTATTCTCAAGCCAGATTGAGTTATCCGGTGGCGCAAAAGTGTTTAGACAAATGCCTGATGGTAGAATAAAAAACACCCACCTCAATAAGTAGTATCTTCTGATTAGTTGGTAGAGACAGAGTTTTTCTAAAAGAATGCCACAAAGTACCAAAGAAGACAATTTTAAATAAATTTCCATCCTACCTCTCGCAGCTTGATCGGAGTTTTGTCTTTAATGTCTTGCAGCTTGGGATTTTCAACATAAAATTCAATAAGCTCTGCTAAAGTATTAAACTGGTGGTTAGTAGCCACAAAGAACTTGCCATCTTTATGGTTGATAATGACATGGTGAACGCCATTGTGGCACCTAAACGAATGACAAAAAAACATAAAATGAGTAACAATTGACAGGCATGTGCAAGGACATATCCAAAAACTTAGGGCTGCCTTCATTAGTGTGGAGACAAGTCTATAAAACTGAGCACTCGACTACCATGGACTGAATCTGGTTTGGTAATAATGACTAATCTAGAAATCTAGACGTCTTCGTCATAGCTTCTTGAGAGCCTCTTTCATACATGCAACTTGTTGAGTAAGCATCGTCAAATTGATATTTGAAGTAACTGAAGTGTCCACTGAAAGCGACACAGGAAGTTTAGGCAGACTATGAAACAAGAACAACACATGTCTGCCAGTCAGATTCAGATACAGTACAGTGTTCCTTGACATCTACAGCAACGAGCAGAGAGGTTTCTCCCGTATAAGCGGCAATTTGCTGCAGCGTGCTTATGTTTCGTACAGTATCTATGAATCATTTAACGGCAATGCATAACGGCGTCTTGAAAGTTGAGAATTCCAAAAGCTAATCTTGTCCTGGATGTCCAGGTCAGTAGGAACATCTTTCCCAGATGCATCAAGCTTGCATACCTTATTCTAGGAAATTAATGCACCATCAAATTAACGCGAATTTGAAAATTTTGTGTAAATAAAATACCCTCAAATTAAATGTTTTGTTAATAAAAGTTTCTCGTAATTTTAAAACTCGTTATTTTCCAGTAAATAATCATACATTTCGAATCTCCAAGGCGTTAGCTACAAGTCCCATGCTATTTCTCATTCTTCTTATGCACACAGCTTCCTCCTCCTCCTCTTTGATAGATCCTAAAATAGTGTCGGCGTCATCTTTATACGGTTCCTCCAAAAGAAAGTTTACAGATTTTATTTTGTCTTCCAAAATCTTCAAGCTTTATTGTTATTTTCACATCGCACGAAACCTTCTATCTCGACTTCAGGTCCACATTCAATTAAGGGAGACCTTTTAACTACCGTCGACACTACTCTTGCTGACATTTGCTGCATCACCTGCATTTAGTTCTTTTGTCCATCCATGTTAATAAAATGCTTTTATGAAGGTCATTTGAAGCCAATCGCGCTAATTTGATTCCTTTCTCAATTTCTCTTTGGCCAACCGCGTTAATTTGCTTCGTGTGAATTTAATGCGTTGTTAATTTCTGTCTTTGTTAATTTCCTAGAATAAGGTACTTAAACTTATAGAGGTCCAGGTGCTTTACAATTAGGTACAGTGTGCAAATTTGCATTTGAAGCGGAAGAGAGCTACAACGACTTGCTTATGTAGGGTTAACTTTTCGGCAAGTTGCTATATGCGTCAAGGAGCATCAGGCAAGGACTCCCGCACATAAAGACATCAAGAAAAAAAAATTCAACGATCAAAACTTAAGATGAAAAAGGAAGCCAAGCACAGATCTCTTTCCATCTGCCATTTTATTCTTATTGCTTGCTCTTTCTCTCCTTCCTTTTCTTATCTCTGCAGTCACTTTGCTACTCCTCATTTTGCTCATCACAACTTTGCATCTCTTCTGTCCTGATCAGATTACACTAGCAAATGTAGGTTAATGGGAATTTATTCACTGATTATGACATGAAAGATGAAAACAAAAACCTTTTCTTCTTTCTTAAGACAGTAAGAGAGTACAGCACCATCAAGGCAAAGATAGGAATAAAAACCCAAAGAGAATATTTTCAACTAAAAGACAAAAAATAAATAAAGACAAGGGTCTAGTTTTACCTCACAGCAAGGGCAAACTGTCCTGGCATGCTTTGGCTCTCGCGGACAAGATAGCTGCCCTGTTTGCCTTTTGCTAACAAAATCTTTTCAGCTTCTTTTGCAGTTATTGTCCCATGAAACCACCTACAAAACAAAAGAAGTGTGATTCAAATGGAGGAAAGCAAACAAAACTTATGGTTTCTCAGAGTCTGCTCACAATTGCTCAGTTGAGGTACAGACCTATGTCACCTGCAATTATAAGACATGCCAGCACCTTAGTCTCAAATATCCAGAAACGTGTCTCAAAATCAAAGCAGTTCTACGAGGCCTCCTGAAAGCTGCTGGAGCTAAAGGTATTCCAGGTGCAATGTCTCAGACAGTCAGACTTTTTTACTAGAAGTAGTACCCAAGATGGAATCAGCGAGACTGATCTAGCTAAAGAGAGTAAAGCGTGTAGTAACGCATGACACGCTTTTTTTTATAAGCAACGGTTTTTGCGACATCAGCTTTAGTGCTGTTTATCATTTTTTGGGGCTCAGCCTTGGGTGTGGCTTAGCTGTAGCTTATTTTAACGTGTCTGCCGTCTACGTCCAATTTTGCATCATTTCATTATGATACTTTGCGATACCTTTTAACACTTTATTGCTTATATTTCTTGTCCTATTGGTTAATAAAACATTCTTTTCTTTTGGTTAGGTTTGTAAAAAACAAGATGCATAACAATTTGGGACTTGCGACAACACAATCTCATGCTCAGGGCGTTGCTTAGATTTTACAGATTTTCAGCCAAGTGGTGCTTTGGCCTATAAAGGTGTTGCTCATAAAAAAAAGCATGTACTATAAAAGTTGTTTGCGGTGAACGAATGGCAAAGCAAGCAAAACCGATAGAAAGAAAAAAGAAAAAATGTTTTGATAACAGTGCAGTGAAACTTAACAGCACACTAAAGTTTCACACCTGACTTTGTATGGTAAAATTGGATTGTGATTCACATTAATACGTTTTCGATGGAGAAACCATCTAAACAACATGAGTATAGTAGTTACAGTTCAAGCTATTAGCTACCTTGCTTGTCAATGACCTTACTCCCATGTTATTGCCAGAGCCAATGGTCCTACTTTATAACATAAAATAGCCTTAGCAGCATACTGGCCAGCCTTAAGGATAACTGGAGCATGAGAGAAGGAAAATCACAAAAGTGAAAATAAAAATCAGACTAAGGATAGTAACCTAGACAAACGAATTGCAACAGAGAGGACATATTACTTCTTTTTAAAAAAATAATGCATGCAAATGAAACCTGGCAAACAACCATGAAAAAACGAAGCTTTGTAAATAGACTCAAGACAGGGACAAGAGTAAAAGGTTTTGATGTTTAAGGGGATGTCATGGATGTCATGGATGTACCACTTTTTCGAGAATCACTGGATTCAAAACAGCAGAATTCCAGACTATACATAGATCACAGTATCTCAAACTTATGCATCTCACATTCACTTTTTTTGTTCTCCACCTTATACCTAAACTGTTTACATCTGGGAGTTATCAAACGTAGAACTCAGAAATTCTGAATTCCGTATTAATACGGAGGTCTGGTATGTCTGAATTATGCATTCTCTATGTAGCTTATCTCCCTGGCAACATCATAATTACTTCCAGCTCCCATAGAAAAAGGTCCAGGCACCGCATGTTCATTTGCATAAACAATTCTGTGAGCCATGCTTTTGCCAGATTTTCAGAAAATATGGCATAATTAAAAAACGCCGTTTAGGCATATTTGTTAACAGACCAACCAAGCAAGAAAAGGCAGCGAGGTTGGGACATGAACAGGCTAGCAAACTGTTCAAGCAATATACCGGTCTAAATCAATAATCCACATGGTGGTAGATCTTGCAGAAGCAAGATACTGGTCTTTATTTGAGTACAAAAGCTTAAGTGGTTCCTCTGTAGCTTTACCAGGCCTTATTTCAGCTCAATCTGTCAACAGACTATCAAACAGAACACCTTACCATTAAGTGATTGAAACAAAAGAATCGTAAGAAACACATGCAAAAAACCTGCATTTTTCTTGAAAATCAAATACGGAATATGTTCTGCTTTCACCAAAGTTTCGCATTTTTTCACTGTTCCTCTGTTTCTCAAATTAGCAACAAATCAGTGACAACAGACAGGGTATTTTCTTTTATGTCTAAAAACTTCTTGAAGGTCAGTGAGAGTCCAAGGACTGTGGTGCCCACGCAGACAGAACTGCTTCAGTGTTAAAACCCACACAAGGATTTTGACCTTTGTTTGCATATCTTTTCAGTGATGTAACAGTAAGTGTGGGCAGGTCAAGTGATACCGGCCAGGTATATACCACTAGTAATGTTGCGCAGGAATACATCAGTTCTCAAACTACTCATCGACAGAACACTCTCGAACAGACTCATGCCAGAATCGTTCGGCTCCGGATCCATGCAAATGACAGTTTTGTCATAACATGGAGCCAAGAGGATTTGCTGTGGCATGTTTCTTGTATTTCTCACCACTTTCAAAGCGTCACTTATTTGAGGTCTGCAGGAAAACTTGTTGCTATAGGCTGCAGGGCGAGTTCCCATTGGTAACATGCATTTTAGGGATACCCTGCACGAAAAAATTGAGTGGCTGATTTGAATGAATTACGTTATTAATGGCTTTGGCACCACAATACACATGGCAGTGCCTAAAATGAAGTTATTTCATGATAAAATAAAGCTAGAAGTTTCATGATACTTCAGAAAATCAGGCACATCTAATTCACAATGAATCAAAGCCATCTTGGATATTCGTCCGCAGAAAGCAAAAGCAAACACATCAATTGCTCTGGGGAACTGCCAGGACTTAATCATCTTCCATGCAATCATACAGTAAACATTCCCACCCACCACCTCATTAGCACAAGTTCCATTCGAATGGGCGGTTATGCTCACGTACAGGATACCAAAACAGAATTCAAACACTATTAGAGAAAATTAAGCAAAACAGGGTTCGATTTCATCCTGGCAGCGGGTCAGCACCTATACGACTCATTACAATTTATGGCATGATAATATTCAGGGACCAAGACAATAGTTCGATCTACTCTGGGAACCACATATGGTAACATACTGAAAGGGAACATTGGATCTATACTACATTCATGCTCAGTGAACACTTGTGGTGTTAATATTGTTATACTTATTCTGAGTTAATGGACTACTCACACCTGCTCGCACACTTTTCAGAACAAGAGGGGCACACACTTTCTTTGTTCATACATACTTCTTTTTATTTCAAGTGGCAGATCTAGAGGCACTTCTGTCTCATTGGAACAAATGTTTTCATTTTCCACTCAATATGTGCGGGAAATAAGTGGCATGAACACATCCATAACATACCTATATTGTTGTCTCAGAAATATTCATAAAAAATTTTGAATAGTTTACAGAGGAAGTTATTCGCATGCAACTATAGTCCTAAATGATAATGCATTCATATTTCATAATGCAGTTAATACTGCAACTTAATTTGATAATTATAATGCTACTACAACAACTACAATGCTTAATCTAATAAGTGCATGCAACGCAATACCACTACAACGCTATGGAAGTTGAGTAGTTTTTCGGGGTCTTCTTTTGTGTTTCTGTGTAGAAAACAAGTGGAAGTGACTGAAACCTTATTTTTGCACAGAACTGTATGCGTAGCAGTGCACATAACAGCAGTCGGTTAAGCATGCTGATTTGTGGAAACTATGAGAACAAGGGCAGGTACACTATCAGGGGGATTGGAACCTTTTTCATTAACGGTTTATCAAGAATTTAAAATTTGATGATGTTCTTTCTGCAGATTTGGTTATCTTAACCTCGTAACAAATCTGAGGTTTTACTTTCCCGTAGAATACTAAGGAGTATACTTGGTCTTTTATTTAGCAGCTCCAGAAGAATCACACTACAGAATTTCCCTCTGACTGTCTTTCCAACACACCGTTCTACTGATGCTTTGCCATCAACATGCGTATGGGAATACTATTTTTTTCTCCGAGTCTACCCCGATGGCACAATTGGCTAAATGACATGTTCTTTTAAGAGAGCATGGTGAAATAGTTCCAGGAGTTCTCCAGATTGGTGTTATCCCATAGATCGTTAGCCAACAAAAAATTTGGTTCAATTGATTAGCAAAGCCTCAAATGCAGATGTACACTACTTTGCTGCCAAAATTGTCACCTGCATTGTATGGTGTCTGAACTCAGGGATTTATTCAAGCAAT
>JAOBRC010237799.1:0-14467 GCA_027575255.1 Scolionema suvaense | reverse complement strand
ACCGATTCGCGAAAATTAATTCCCGCGAAATACAAAAAATTTCGCGAGCGGGCTGATTCGCGAAAATTTCTGGACGCAAAAATTTCTGACATTAAAGTAACCACTAAAATTTATATTTGTCTTCAGAAGCTGTGGTGTCTAATATTCGCCATGACAAAGCACAAAATCAATTATAACATGAAGTGCAACAAGAATTAATTATGACATGAAGCGCAACAAGAATTAATTATTTATTATGTTATAATTGATTCTTGTTGCACTTTACGCCATAGTTAATTCTTGTTGCAATTCTTGTTATAACTATTCTTGTTGCACTTCATGTTACAATTATTCTTGCTGCACTTTATAATCAATCATAACATGAAGTGAAGCAAGAACAATTATAACATGAAGTGCAGCAAGATGCAGCTGACTTAATACAGAGCGCAGTAAACAGTCAGTTTTCAAGTGTGACACAACTAAGCAACCCTAATTTGAAATCTTTCTGTTCTCGCGGAACCTATATATTATTCGTTACAACAGTAAACAAAAACAAATAGGTAATCCAGTAAAAAATCAAATGCAATGCAAAATAATGACTAAAAGAAGATAATCAATGCTCAAGTCGACCGGAAATACTAAGAAATCAATAAACGAAATAACTACAGTGAAACTATCCAGGAACAGCCATAAGTCATACCAATTTCTAAAACAGTTGTATCTGAACAATTTAAAGATAAAACTTTCCGGTTACATCCTTTTTGACACCAAAAAATATCATCAGAATCTCTTCCAAACTGTTAAAGGAATCACAACTCGACAGACAGTCTCTGTAAAATAAACGTCAGTTTCACATTACCTTGCAACACAATTTTGGGGTACCAAAAGAAACTTACAAATGATTCAAGGAGTTCAAGTAACACTGGCCACCATGCTATTAAAATAATGACACGTCAATTTATAACAATGACATGCCAGTTTTTCGAACAATCTTAAGGAGAACACAATATCATTCAAACTTCTATCATTAGAACACATTGAATGCCAACGAAGAATGTTAAAAAAAAATGTCCATAAAACCAAAACAAAGATCAAGAAACATGTTTTGAGAATGCAGCCAGTATTCAGTAATATTAAGAAAATTGTAAATACGACAATGGAACTATGACAACACGCAAGCTATGCATCATATCGCACAAATCAATACTTTACATCACGTATGCAACAAACATCAAGTGACATTTTACAGGACTAAAATGATACAGAGTGATACATTTAGGTACACAAAAAAATGAAAGCCTTGCCCAAATTTCTTTTTTCCCTTTCTTTTCCCCGACTTGGGTCATCTTTAAAAATTTTTCCCTGACTTTTGCCAAAAACATCGTTTTTTCCAGGTTTTCCAGATCTTGTGGCGCCCCTGCCCATGGTTGTCTGGCGATCAATGGGTAAAATGCTCCGCACACCCTACGCACTTCTCCTAGCTTCTACCTAAAGGCTTTAAAGGTAACTAAATCTTACCTCGGAATCAGAGTCCCTGAAGGAGAAATCAAGCCATGCATAGGAGACAAATCATTGTTATTCATGTAGATAGCCTGCGTTTTACGACATTTTTATCCATAGCTATAAATTTCGTACAAGTGTAATGTGCAAGTATAAATCAAAACAAATTCTGACGTTTCACAAGGACAAACGACTACACGAATATATTAGCCAATCTACACAATCGTTGAAAAATACTTATAAATTGTACGAAACGCACAAAAAGCATCGCAAGACACATCATAATCTAGCCTGTAAACTTATTGCATTCAAATCAGAGTTGTTCACAGCTACTCACAGATTCAAATCAGAGTTGCTCACAGCTATTTACGGATTCAAAGGAATTACGAAGAAACCTCAGACTATTATTTGCGGAAGAAATTTTTGTGGTATTTTTTTTCTTCTCCCGATTTTGGCCTTTCTTCGCAAAAATTTCTAGCGCAAACCCTGCAGGTAGTAGACCAAAGTTTATTCCGCAAAATCTGCAAAAAAAAAGAACATTTAAGTATCAATCAGTCCATTCAAAGCCGTAAAATCTTACTTTCGTCTTTCTTTGAAGCTGTAAAGACCCGTTTACAGCTCTCTCTCTCAGTCCGATAAATGAAACGGAACATCTTCCTCTTCTATCGCAAAAATTAATACAGAGCACACAATCGCAAAAATTTCTTCCACAAAACTGATCAAACAGCTCTCAATCGCAAAAATTTCTTCCGCAAAATATAATATTTTATAAGTCTGATTCGCAGAAATAAATTTCGCAAAAATTTGCTTTCCTGAAGGTATAGAAAACAGTTCGACAGCATCCTGCTGTACAATTTGCCAGAACTTGTCCACTTCCCGCAGGAATGTATAGGACCAAAACCACTCGGTCAGCAAAAACGTCAGCATATTTGACTTGTTCATATGCTTGACACAATTTTAAATGCAGGGAATACATATGTATTTTATTCAAATATGTACATGTACGTAAATGTTAAGTTTGCATAAATAAATATTAGAGTATACGGCTATGATGATTTCTTTTTAAATGCTTTGAATTTCTTAAAGCACAAAGAGTTTTATACAATACAGTTATGAAAAAAAAGTTGCGTTCGCGTCATGGCTGTCCGGAACTGAAGTTGCTTAATGATTTTTTGATTTCAGTTCAGTTGCTTATAAAGGAGTTGCTTATAAAAAAAAACGTGTATGAACAGAAGTCGCGTTTCCACGAAGCACGACAAACCTGAAGCACAAGGTTTGTGTTATCTTCAACGACAAATTGTGCATACATGAGGAAAGTTTGATAGCCATTGGGTTCTGAGTGTACGAATCTAAAAGGAGTGGTGGGACGAGAAGCAACCAGACGTGCGTGACTTTTGGCAAAATTACGAAGGATTGTTATATGACTCCGCTTCCATATTCAGCACGACTAAAACCCACTAATTGCTCGATAGTTTAAATACAAGGAATGAGAAGGGAGAAAATTGTCAAGAATCAATTTAGGCGGTGAAAGTTTTCGGACATTTTGCAGGAATCAAGTTTCGCGGTAGAGACTACACAAAGGATTTTGGTGGAATACATATACTTCTCACTTACAAGTAATATTATAGATTTTTGCACTTACCACTTAAAGTGATTTCCTTACAAGTGTTCGGAATTTTATGAAAATTTTTAAAGGATTTATTGTCACAGTTTGATGATAGGTGAATTTCGTGGCAAATGATCTTCGCAATTCAGCATTTTTGGGGGGTAAAAAATTCAGTTTCGCGGAATTACCCAAAAACAATTTTTCCAAAAAACATTTTTTCCCGCAAAGATCTCTGCTAACCGAGATTTTGGCGATATCAACAACGGGTTAGCGGAATTTACGTTCACTGCAATTATTATTGACGGATACCGCACAATATATAACATTCTGATAAGACTTATTTGTAACATCTAGCTCTCGATGGAAATACAGCACAGAAAGAAGAAAGAAATGACTTAGGTTGCCAAAACTTGACAGTTGATATTGGTCAGATATTACTAATATAATATAATGCTCATGGTTCGAAACCAGCTGTATATTTTGTCGGAAAAAAACTTCTTCCCGAAAGTCAGCATCGCGTACCACAAAACACCCTAAACACGAAAAAGAAACGGCACTTCAAAACCTTAATTCATATCAGACAAAAGAATCAAATTCTTACAATATTCACTTTTAAACATAAAATCGCATCCAAAATGCATATTTCAAATTTTAAATAAACTATCAAACAAGAATTTCAACATATACAAACCAGAAAATATTTAACATCATTATCTCATATACCGACGAAAAACAGCTTCCAGATCCCCTTCTTTACATTGACGATCTTTCATCGCAGTCTATATTGTCGGACCTATATATTATCTACACTGTCTAAATTGTCGGGCTATCGTCGCTGACCAGCGCAGAATCTTCTTTCGTTAGTTGAGATGCATATTGTTGAAGTTCTTCGATGCCCTTCGTACTGCGACTATATTTGTGCTCGATTAGCTTACGGTAAAAATGCATCGCAAATATCACAAAAATAATGCACACCGGTATCATGATGCCAGTAGAAACATAAGCAGCAGCAATGCTTAAATTTATAAATTTCACCCACATGAGTACAGGGATTTCTACAAGAAAAAGTAAAGTTCCTAATCCAGTACTAAATATCCACGCCACTTCAATGTAGCTCTGCAGCTTTGTGTGCGGAGATTCGTGGCTTTGAGGTTTATTTCCAAGTTCAATGTCAGCTGACTGTCTTTGCGTCATTAGTTCTGCAGTTTCTATGTTCGGTAAAATACAAACAGAGATCATAAGTGCGAAAACATGAACAGATATCAGGACGGTGGTCAACAAACTGAAAACAATACATAGATATCCAGGGAGATTGGAGTCTAAGTTGATCTCAACCATGGCAACCTGAAAAACAACAAGAAAAAAGCGCATCTTTTTAAAAAAAAGCGATAGTATAACATACATCATTCATCTTAAAATACATTTTAAATCAAAAAAACACCACTGAAACATACTCAGGCTCAGAGTCAGTGGTAGAAAATGCACACCGTATCCGACCTGCATCTCTTACTGTTCGCTGGATATAAGTAAAAATTTACCAATAGACATTCTCCACACCTGTAAGGAAAAAGAAGGATACGCAAGTTTTAAACATGTGAAATTGAATACTATCAACATGAAAAGACCAAACGAAATCAGCTGAGATTGTACAGTTAAACTGAAATGCTCTGGTGACGAACAAAGGTGCAGCTTACACAGGGACCCTTTTTCAAGCATCCCTCTTCCAAACACATATTGGCCACAGACGGTCAACTACCTAGTTGAACATTCACTTGTTTGGCACCATTATGAGTCCAATATTTTTGTCGACTGTATCTAAAAACGTATTTGGATTTCTCTAGGATCCACATTACATGTCTTCTAGTTCAATAAAGTGCCTAACACAAACGTATGCGAGAGAGTTTTGAAGATCATCAGAGTCTGTGGCCAAGTAGAATATCAACAATATTTCTGATCACTCAAGAAAAACCTAGCCATTGAAACTCCTTTTCCTGTTTGTATAAGGGATCTCATCCTTCTCCGTCCTGGATAATGCGTGCCTATGCTAATATCAAAAATTAATTCTGCATGTCCTTTTTCAATGGCTTCGACTATAAAACTTAAACCTGAAATATTCTAATACTGTAAAAATTAAAACCTTAACCCCATTGGCATCGGGCGATTTTTGAAAATTTATGCAACACTACAAAAGCAGTAGCCTTGAAACTTTCTGACTTTATTCCCTGATTTATAAGACAAGTTTTAAAGTTTCTTCAGCTCTACAGTGTATATGGTTCGTACAGTCCACAATTTCTGGCGCACCATGGAGAAAATGCCACTGACTTTTGCTACGTGCTTGAACCGCACATCAAGAAGTTTGGTCACTTTGTGATAATGCTACAAGGTTTTCGAACAATGCCATTAAGTATTTTGGTATAGATATGGAAAGTACTAAAAGTACTAAAGTTCAACTATAACTTTGCAAATTCTGGGCCTCTGGGATGTTCCAGTGAAAAGTTATTACGGGGGTCATATGGACCCCCTTCTGGGGCAAACGTGATACGAAAAAGGTTCGTGCAAATAGAGCGAAGGTACTTCCCAACCCATTTGTATTTTCCAATACTTCTTTTTCTGTCCTTTGTGTGAGAAAAGGGCGTTCAGAGGTATCCCTATAAGCCGCAGGTTTTTTTAAGCTTTAAAAGGCTGGAGGGAGGCTTTCGCCCCGCACACAATAATACCTGCCTTAGAGCAGCTAAGAAAGTGAAATTGGGCAGTACTCATCATCCTCGAAAATTATGCACTAGGTTAAACTGCTTCTCACCCAAGGTTCTGTGATAAATGAGATCACAGGATACCATAGACAAATTAATTATTTTGTTGGACTGTATCGTGAAATCAAATTTTCAGCTGCACAGAACCACAGTTACAACAATTATTTGCTTCACATGCCTCCTAAAAAGGCCTTGTCAGGCATATTTTAGCATGCGACTATCGTATGCAATACCCTCAGAAATCGGCCAAAATTGTGCCCTTTTATGCCTTTTTCTTCAGAATGAGGCACTGTGTTTGCCAATACACCTTTCCACATTTTCAGTCCTACCCCCTAAACTTTGTCCTTTTCGGAGGGTAAACAAACCGTTGCAGAAGAATGAAGCATGTCTCTTGTGTACTGTAAGGAATCGTTGCAAGTGTCATTATTGGGCAAAAAGGAAGTCTTTGAAGAAACTTGCACTAATTACGAAAATTTTCAGATGCTTTAATTTTCCGACAGAGACTGTGTCCGAAAATTTAAACGTCCGAAAATTTCAAGAGTTCGAAAATTTTTTAGGCCTGTCAGTACCAGATTTTCAATAAAAAACAAAAGCATAACCTCAAAACTTATCGTATTTCTTGACAATTTATCTAGAAGCTCAAAAGACAAAAAAAGAAAGGCTCCATCGAAGAGAACAACTTTTTGTGTGTGTATGTTCCTACTAATTTAACAAACGAGTTCCAGCCCTTACATTTGAGTATAAATCACTCGGCAAAACAGTTCAGTGGGAGAAATGGAAGAATTGTTCGGCACTCAGATAATCAAACAAATTGAAAACAGTATGAACCTGTGCTCCGTTGAAGTAAGGATGTAGAAAGGATGTAAAAACTTCTTTCTACATCCTTGGTTGAAGTGTGTCTCCAAAAAAGTATTGTAATGAATCTTCGAAACATGACGCAAACCATTAAAAGGATTTGAGATGGGATGCACACCAAATGCTCTTCCCATGGAACTGGAGGCGGAGGGTCCCTTTGCGGACTTGCAATGAGATGCTGAATTCTTTATTAACAAAGCAGGTGACATAGCATGAAACAAAAGTGATTTTCTTTGTATCTTAGGTCAGAGAATATGTATCATGTATGGATTTCGGACGTCAGTTTGGGGTAAAAAGTTTTGTCCGAAATTATGTCCGAAATTGTCCGAAATTTATTGAAAGCAGTCCGAAAATTATTTGTCCGAAAATAAAATGTCAGAATTATTTTCATCCAAACATGTTGGTAATTAATGTAAGTGCTATTTCGAGGTAGCGAAATGTTAATTAGGCTAAGAGTTATTGCTGCTAACGATTTATTAAACTCCATGGTTCAGTGGATCTGCCATTCACAAGTTGCTAGCAAGGTTAATTTCAAGTTCAGTCGATCTAATAGCAGAACTGTGAAAAGGTGTATTTGTGCCCTATTAGGCATCAATATTGCCATCTTAGGACACAATCCGCATGCTGGCTTACTACCCTGGAATATGCCCTGCTGGTATTTAAGGCTGTATAATCGTGGAAACTGCATAGTACTTCCTTAGAATTACTAAAATAGAATTCGTCTGACTATATTTGCTTGAACTGTCAGAAAATATACACCTTAATTCATCTTTTCTTAACAAAAAAGTATTTTCATTTGAGTCTTATAATTCTCATTAACAGTTAACATAGCATGCCTTTTTGACAGCTCTAACATAACATTGGGCACCAACCTTCAAAATACCTACTTCCACTACAGCTATGGTCTTGAAATTTGGACTACTTTTTCTTGCCCATAAATGAGAGAGAAGTTCCTAATTTTGGTCCCACAGGTCGTCTGATCTACAAAGTACATGCATCCGAAATTTGCAGACTGACAATACAGTTTTTCATAGCAACCATTGCAAAAAAATTTAATTTGCCGAAAAACACTTGGAAATAGCAATTTCTAATAAAAAGTGACGTACACAGGCTGGAATTGTTGCGCTTTAATGGCAGTGCAAGTAAAAAAACTAACTTTCTTCGGAAATTTGGATTTTTATAAGTCCCAAAAAATGGCAAAAAAATTTGGACTTTAACCCCACTTTTAGGACACCCTGAGTGCATGAAATCTATTCAAACTAGACATTTTCTGAAAGACCTCACTGAAAGCAATCATTTAAATCCAAAATCATTAATAACTGTTACCAGAAGAGAACCAACAGCCATAAAAACGAAAAATTTGCAAAAAATGACTTTACCATCTGTCAGAAAATGGCCTTGTGACACTTTCTACCCCTGTTATAGGTACAACAACTAAATTTGCACTAAATGATGTACAAGGAAATTCTATTCACCCTTCCAAAAATTTGCAGCAATAGCTTCAGCGGTTTTTTTGTAGTGAGAAATATTAGACTAAGGGGGGGTGGAACCTCACATTGTTATGTTCACCGTTAATACAGCACTTGCTGATGGATGAGAGCAAAAACTTTTGCAATTTTCAAGAACAGTTTTAGAAAGAACAATTCCCAAAACATTCTAGTAGCGACTATCTCTAGATAATTAAATCATCAACGAAGTCATTTGGAAAGGGGTGCCAGAAAAGGTCAAGGTCAGACTTTCCAGGGGGCTTTGGTAAATATTTGGGCTCCAGTTCAGCCCAGGGTAGTAACTTCACATCTACTATCAAGCCCTATTCAGATAAAGTCCAATTATTAGATGCTGCCATTCTCAAAATCCAATGAAAAATATCCTTTTTAGTAATTATACATTAAAAGCTTATTTTAGCAGCATTTCGGAGAAAACATGAGTCAAATCTGCCCTTTCCTCCCTGTTTCGGACGCTGTCCTCAAATTCTAGAGTAGTAGGCCCTGACTATCTCTTAATTGCAATATCAATACAACTCCCTTTAAAATCTCATTCTCACCAGTTACTGTGTGTCCTTCATACATATTATTTTACTCTTATTTTTTTGTTTGTTTATCCTTTCCCAGCTGACACCACTACGTTAAAACAATCAACACAAGATTGGAAAATAGCGTGAAAGGGCAAGGTTCCTTGAACAGGCTTGATCCTGAGTGTTCCTGTCCCTGCCTCAAATAGCAAATCCTCTTCAGTATTAGTAAGTTATTTGATTTTTATCAATTTGTATTTGTTTTACGTTAACTATTGATGGATTATTAAAGTTTGGTATGATGTCTTGTATATCTTGTGTTTTTGGATTTGCATTCTGTTGGCATAAGACATGACTTTGACTTTGACTTTGGCCAAGCTTCGTCGACCATACTACAATTATTAGACTTGATCTTCCTGATTAGAGATAGACGTTTTCTCCATACCTGGCTAAGGTGCTATATTATATGTGTTTAGGAATCAGGAGGTTTTCATGTAGGTTCACCATTGTGATTGCCAGCTATGTGTATGAGCTAATACTTTGTGATTGCTAAAAATAGATGCTTTCTACTCACATGTCATTTTTGGTACAAGACCGGTATTTTCCAGCCTTCTAGGAACGCTAACTTTCAACATTTCCTCTCTGGCCCCAAGCATGATGAGACCTACGGGAGTTACTTTACATAAGCAAAAACTCAATCTTGGTCGGACCACAACAAAAATGCTTGGATAAAAGCCTGTATAGGGGCACGCCTTTTCAGAAGATTCTTCCTGTGCGTGCTGTACAGTGTAACTGGGAATCTGCACGCATCATCTGCACTGAAAGCAAGTATTTTCCACGGAAAGCCCAGGAAGCTCCCGAGATTCAAAAGAACTCTGATAAGGTGAAGTTTAGGTATGAGTAGATGCACGCATCAACTTAATGGCAGTGCATTTGTTCTATTTTTGCAGCCAGCAGCGCAAGTCAGCAATTTATTTCCATAGCATTCCTAAACAGTGTCTAACAAGCAAGCCACGTCCATTTCCGCCGTCTCTCCTGCTTCTCTCGCTGTGTTCATGCAACATCGAACGCTCAGTTTTGCTTACTGAATCCTGCTATGCTCCCTGCCGTTTAAAGAAGATGCTGAGGTATCAAATAGAGTGGAGAATAGTTTCAAAAAGCACGTTGTAAAAGAGTTGTGTACCGTGTAAAATAGCCTGGGATTGCTAAAAAGTTGCTCACAAATTTTAAGAGGATGCTTCATGGCTCAGGTTTGTCAGGCTTCTCCGAGAGTATTCTTATGCCTGCGCTATTTATCGCGCACATAACTAGCACTAGGGCTGCAGTCCCGCGCAACCAAACTTCAGGCCTTCAAATAATTTTTTGTGCAACGTCGGTCATATGACCGATGGTACCGCTAAAGTTGTCGGTCATAATTTTTCCCCCTCAGTCACTGCTTCACCCATTCAAAAAACGGCGAGGGGCCAGAAGAGAGAACAGATTCATCATCTATCGTGCTGGCTATAGGCAAGACAATCTCTCTCATCTCTAAAAAGATACATAAAGCAGCATCGTCATATTAATAACATCAAGGGCACATCGAAAACCTGTTTCATATGATTAATATATGAGAGACATCATCATTACCATCGTAGCATAAATAAATACAGGCTTGATCATTCAGTAATGGAGGTAAGTTTGTTGCAAATTCCATTATAATAAATAAAACAAAGGATAATCTCTTTGTGAAATAAAAAAAAAGAAACTAAATTATCACCACCCTCAAAGAAAACAGTGTCCCTCCCTCTCTTAGCATCTGACATTAACTAAAGCCATACATGAACCGAGCAGTCCATAGCTAATGCTCTTGGAACCCTGTGCTTGCAGTTAAAAATGCTCAGTCAGCTTCTCTCATTCAGAGTTCATGAAGCCAAGCAGGGATGGATACAATCTTGTTTTTGCCATTTCTGGTTGTGTGCAGTCTGCTGTTTGGGGATAGGAGTAGATAGTAAGTTCGTGCCTATTATCACCTCCAACAGTTTGGCACGCAAGTTTGCCAAGTTGATACCGAAGAATTCTGCACAACTGGAGTTCAGAAATTCGTCGGTCACAATGACCAACCAAAGGCAGTCTATCGTCGGTCATCTGCTGAAAACTATCGGTCATTGACCGATGACGGACGGCTAGTTGAAGTTCTGAATCTTCCCTGAAGCAAAGGGGACCCTTTATGTCCTGGAACCCCGAACCACGCAATGCAATTCTAGCTCCTCCATCATAACCATCACACTGGCCCCACGATGAAATTCCCAAATAAGGGATCATGATTCACGGTTTCTTGTGAAAGATTTTCAAATGGGATCAATGGTAACTGCAGTACTGCATCGATGAGTTAGTCTTCCGAAAGATCCACTATGCAGCGGATGTCACTAGCGAGTCGGTGTTCTGAAACTCATGCACTAATTCTAGATGCTTTGAGTGAGCCCTGTTGAATCGAGGTGCTTACCTCACATAGCTCGAAATCTGAGACTTATGCCATTAGCAACTATAATTTTTACCCACGTGATTTTCTTTTGCATGAGGAATCTGCCTGCGCTGTGACTGACAAAGAATAGTGCTCGTAGTAACAGTTTGCCTGCATGCCAGCGTGCATGCGCGATCGCGGAGAAGACTGGTTAGTGTTTCCAGCAGTAACAGCTGATCAATGTTGACATCCCACAGCTGCTCGTTACCTTTTCGTGTGATGAATTGACTGTGATCAGCAAAGGAGATTTAAAGCGAGACTCCAGAGACCTACAATTGGATTTGCATGCACTCTGTTACACAGCAATCATAAAAAATCAATTGCCGTGCGCATCTTGTATTTCAAGACAGATAAATTGCCAACCACACTACCAAACAAGCTATTTTACAGATACCCAAACTTCAACTTTGCGTGGCCTATCCATACACTTATGAAGTTAGATTCTGGCCAGTATGTCACTACAACCTTTTGGAAACCCTTGCTACATTACTTAAACATGACCAACAACAACCTAATTGATGTGACTACCAAATGACGTGAAATTGAAGTAAAGATATGGTCATGGTGACGTCAAATCATATTTATTAAAGACGTTGAATGCTCTATATTCAAAATATTCATTTCGTAACAGTCATTTTACTTTACTGTGTACTGTGCAAAGCTGGTGATGGCGGTGACTAGCAATTCGCCAACAGTTTTGAAATAGAAAGTTTATGTGGAGTGTTCCTCTGTACAAAGAAGTTTGCGTGCTTAGTTTTACTCTTTGATCTGCGTCTGACATCTTATGTTGTATAAAACTACACTTATTTACATGCTTGTGCTCAGACTAATCTACTGTACAGTTTTCAACTACTTAACTGCACAATTTGATTATCAAATCAGCTTGTTGAAGTGAGTTATGTAAGGAAAAGCAATAGCACACCTAGGGCATTTTAGGGCTGTGCCGGCATGTGCCTGTGCTATAGCATGCCCTAGATGAAAAGATCAGAAGGATCACTGAGAAATGACATGATGAGATTTTTCTGGGGGTTGACCAATTTTGGTGATTGACTTCAGCCTAGTCTACATAACTTCACATCTTCTATCCCTTCATGTGTGAAATACCAACACAGGGTTTATACAGATATATCAGGAAATTTCTCCCTGACTTAACTCAAAAATTTATGGTTATTCCCAGACTTTTTGGTCCGAAAACCACACTTTTGTCACAAACTGCTGCCAAAAATCGGTGTTTTTCCCTGACTGAGAGATGAATAACTACGGAGGTCAATAGTCAGGAACACGATACAAAACTATATATATGCAGGGTATATTTTTTGCAGCACGACCTATGTAGATATACAAGGTCTCAACAAACAAAGAAAAAGTCCCTAGAAACGGTATTGTTGTGTTGTTGCCACAACAGCACTCAGAAAGAGTATGACATGCATCAACATACGGCCTTGCAAATGAGGTGACAGGAACAGAGAGCAGAAAATTCACAGGTTAGAAAGGTAGACTGGCAAGCCACATTGCATCCACAACAAACCGCAACATAATAGCCTGCGCAACTGAATATCCACTGTTTGAGTCCAAGGTCAACAAACAAAGCCTATGAGTGGCTATGTGTGTAATTGCACACAGAAAGCTTTCTTCTCGCTTTGAACTAACAGTGTTACCAGGCAATACAAGAAAAAGAAAATCTTTAGAAAATATATGAATATAACAATAGGTGAAATCAACAGTAGCAAGGCTTGAGCAACTTATCGTGATAGACGATGTTCGAGCAGATGGGGATCAGCTGCAGCCATTTAGCCTCCCATTCCGGGAAGATCTCTGCAATCACAGAACTCCGATAGGCACTGAATTCCCAGAGGACTTGGAACCACCAGGACATATGACAAATTCTGCCGATTGTTTGGATCTGGTGCAGGCTCTTGCTGCTTGAGTAAGCATCCCTTGCTTCCTGCAAGACTGCAACCAAGTCCTCGGACATTGTCCGCCCAGGAATATTCCAGGCCAAAATCCATTATCAAAGAAGCTACAGTATCTACTGCAAATGGTATCATTGCTGCCCAACATATCTCACAAACAGAGTCTCTAAGATAACCCAGTACCTACGGCACTTAGAAAGGGTACGGCAGGTCAAGAGACAACCTTGTGTATGAAGCCAAGGGCTTCAAAACTATAGAAAGAGAAAGTGGAAAATTGCAAGAACTGAGCAACATAGGCCTAATTATCATGAAAGATAAACATTGAGAATTTGAGAATACAATCGATGAGCAGCACCGGTCGGCGTGAGGTGAGATCATCGGTCATGGGGTCGTGTAATGAGCTGTATAGCTAGGGCTGTGGTGCGAAAAAGCATTAGCTCCATCAGGCAGTACACTCAGTGACAGTTGGCTACCTGCCTAGCCATAGGGCCCAAAAATGGATATGTACCAGGCAAAGTAGAATGAACGCTAAAACCAAGGATAGGGAATAAATGTAACATTCGAGGCATTCATGTCACTTTATTTTTTCTTTTTCTTTTTTGCTCCAGGACATATTCTTGGATCCTCTTTTTCTTTCTGCATTATAGGCCTAGAGGAGGGGTGAAGCAGGGGGCGCTATTACACTTTCGTATACCCCCTCGCCTGAAGGGGGCCTAGCTAGGCCTACTTCGTCTAAACCAAAAGCACCATCTCTGATCATCACACCATAATAAAATATTTCGATATTTTTCAACCAAATTCCACGATCCATCCCTGAGGTAATATGTGTGTTCTCGAAAGAGACTCTGTTCGAACAAGTAGCCTCCAAAACATGCATCTAGACCTTACCATGGCAAATCCAGACATCAACCCAGAAGTTCGACTTGAAGCTTTCAACTTAGCTTTACTCAAGTACAGCTTTCTCCAATATAATATGTGATTCTGTTTTGTATCAAGACCAGAATCGCATGCAGCAATCTTTTGATCCATTGCAGCTAGTGAAATAAAGCAACCCACAGCAGTGCATGCGGGACGAATCTTTGCTCTCGTTCGGCATTTCACGTTTGTTATGGCGAAGCTGCGAGCTACCATGTTGGCGTAGATAGCATAACTTATTTTTTCAAATTATGCAGTGGAAAACAATTGATTGGTCTTAATTATTCCGTTGCGTCTTCAGGCCCAGGCTTCAATGTTGTGGTGGAACACACAAAGAAGCTCAGGCATGTTGGCGCAGAGATGTCCCTGGACTGGAAAATACGACCAAAACCTTACATTTCCTTTAGTTTGGGTGGAGATTCTTACTATTCTATAACT
>JAOBRC010237577.1:0-14478 GCA_027575255.1 Scolionema suvaense | reverse complement strand
TTTTCCCCCCCCCCCCCCCCCCTTGTCTATTACAACTCCCCATTTATTAGTATGTTGACAGTTTGCAACCCCTTTCTCGCCTTCTGTGCCCCTCTTCTATTTGGAACCAGAATGCAGACATGGAACTTTTCTGGCTCAAGCCAGAATTCCAGCTATCAGATATTCAGGAATCTTGGTTTTACCAGTGCTAATTAAGTGATACACATAGAACTCTTATTTGTATAATTCGAAATAGAACATTTTCCAGCTCAGACTTCTTCTTGTAGTTTAACATCTGTGAATGAATGAGGCTTGTGTTCTTAGAAAATTGCCCTTACAAAAAAAGTTTATCGTGCGATGTCACTTTTGTCGTCAAAAGATGGCACTTTTTCCACAACTTCATGGTTTGCCGTAAAATGCATAGTATCCATGGAAATTTTTTGTTCTATCCATGTCTTCACACAATTATCAAGCGCTACAACTAAGAATGGCTCTCTGTTACAGGCATCTACAAACATTCCAGCATCAGTAAATGGTCTGCTGACAAAAGGTCACTCAACTTTTCGAAGTTTTTTGCAACCATCAAATAGTGCAGAAGAGATCAAACTTTCTTTGTGCCAAATTGCCATGTGATTGGATCATACACAGAAGAGGGGGTGGGAACACCATGCCTCCATCAACTCCTTATCTTTGCCTTTAATATGCCCAACCTTTGCTGGGTAAATTTACCAGATTTCTGAGCCTTGCTCACAGAAAAACAAAAAACCCGCAAAATAGAAAATATTGATAAATACATACCCTGCCTGTAAAACTAGCCTATTCGAAATACATCACAGAAGCAGCCTACATAGTCAGACATCTCAACACATTGGACAACGGCAACAACTAGCACACATACTTGTACAAACTCCTTGACAAGTTCGACTTTCATTGACATCTGGTCCACAGGTATTGCCACCACACTGTGGGTATGGTTCGGAGCATAAACGGATTCTGTTCTGTGTGCCAGCACCACAGAATTTTGAGCAAGGAGACCAAAGTGAATATGAACTTAGACCGCCGTCCACTAAAAAAAAGAAGGGAAGTTTATAGTTGATTTTACATGTGAAACCAGGGGCTAAGTGGCCATGACAACGATACGATCTTTGGCATACCGTATAAGAAACCAAGGCAATTCGTTTTTTTTGTAATGACAAGAATCTTTAAATCTTATATTGTATTTGCATACAAGTCAATTTCAATCAATCAATAACACAAAGCATACACGGTAACAGGATGTAAGCATAAGCTAAGGGCTGTCCTATTCGCACAAATTGCTTGTAGAACCCAAAATTATGGGACAAAAAGTTGTAATTTGCTAGACAAACGTTTCATGATTAAACAAAGCTCGCTCACAAACTTCACCCTCAAAATAGCTACTCCTCGGGCAAGCAAAACGGCTATCAGATATGCAATACAACTAACAAAAAACACATTGAACTTGAACAACTACTTTATCGCATGAAAATTTCGCGGTCATTTTAATTTCGCGTTTTTTTCCGTCAAAATTGAATTTTGCAGCATTTTAAGTTTGCGCTTCAGGCAAAATTGCGAATTCAGTAGCATTTTAATTTCGCGGTTTAGGCAATAATACGAACTTCGCCGCCTTTCACTTTCGCCGTCTAGGTAAAAAATGAAAACGGAAATAGCTTGTTTGTTCTAAAATGCTGTATTTTCACTCGTTTTTGACTAAATATAAACAAAGAAAACGTTTTACGGTTTAAAACCCGGAGTTTTTGTGCACTTAAATTTCGTGGTTTCCCCAAATACAATTTTTCGTGTCATTTTACTTTCGCAGTTCAGAGGAAATGCGTTTTTCGCAACATTTTAATTTCGCGTTTTTTTAAACTCAACCGCGAAACCGCGAAATTAAAATGACCGCGAAATTTTCACGCAATAAAGTATCATAGCTCTCTACTTTTACACTGGAAAGCATATTCCAAAAATATCTCAAGAACCGTATAAGAGATCATTTCTCGATAATTTTGGCAATGTTTACAGAATCCTGTACATAAGAAATTCAATAATTCCACCGTCAGGCAAACATAGAAAGAAAAAGCACACAATTCCTTCGCTGAATTTCTGTCATCTTTTACAACAAGTGGCTATGCTCGCATTAAAAAAGAATTTTTGCAGATATGTAACTGTAACCTAGCAAAATATTTAAAAAACGCAAAGCTTTAAAAAGTACAACAAACCTCCTAAAATTTGTGACGTTTGGACTATTTAGGCCACACCCTAAAAAACTTGGCCCAAAAATGAAAAGTCTGGCTCTCTCACTTTGTCTCAATAGAAAATTCCCATCAAGATGCCGAAACTGGGCTCATGCGTTTGACGACAAATGGGAGAGTCCAAAGATTTTAACTCTTCAGTCATTGTTTGGTACAAGTACGTTCCAGCTAATAATTGATAGCATAATCCTGCTTATTCCACAAGAAACATTGACAGCTACCCTAAGGAACCTGTAGGTTGCTTGAAAGACTACTGACCCACCTTTTCTATAGTCGGCATTGCAGTCATTTTCATTTAACCAGTACCAAATATTTCCAGGACTAGGCATTTGATTGCCAATCCATGGCGAAGGTTCTCCTTTATTACCAGTCCCATCAGATATAATTGCACCATATTCACCTTGGTACTGAGTCGTCGTAAGAAGAGCAAGTTTATCAGAAGCAGCTCGTCGACGTGGCATAACATTGCCAATAGCGACTCCACTGCTATCATCCCACTGGCTGAATTTACTGGTGCGAGTAGTTGCATAATTACTTGAATAATCAAACCTGTGGGAAATAAACAGAAAGCATTTGTTCAATTGAGCCATGTGACTATGCAGCACAAAGGCAACATATGACTTTCATATTTACCTGGATGCAGAGGTCACTTCAATGAAGTGATTTCCTATTCACAGGGAAAAATGTGCAGTCACAATATAACTACCTAAAGGGGCTTTTCTTTCCCGTGGATTAATTCTTGCGAATTGCGAATTTTTGCTAAATTCGCAAAATTAAATCCACGCAAAATTAACCAAAATGAAGTTATAAGCTGACCAAAAGCAAACACAACCAATTTTCTGAATGTTAACCGATAAAAGCGTGCTCAGGCTCGTTCTTTCTCTCAACGCACATGTCGATAACTTCCTCCCTTTCTTTCGTTGATGTGCATTCACTAAAATGGCTTTCACGGATTTCTCTGCAAATCTCTGATTCGCAAAAATAAATCCACGCTAATCGCCCCCAACATTGGATACGTAAATATTATAAATCCACGCAAAAATTTATCCCCTTAAGGTATTGGCTGTTTTCATCCAGCGTAAACTAGGAATAATTGTTACTAAACTCAATTTTGTCTTTTGCAAAGTCAGGCAAAAATGGACAACAAAATCGTCACGAACATTGTCCTTAAATGGACTGTAAGATGCATGATCAAGATAGTATGTCAAACAAAACAATACATCACATCAAGACATCAAGACAGTATGATAAAAGAGGAAATCAAACAAAACAACGAACATGACACTACTAGTATATCAACAAAATGACAGTATCTACATCAGCAGAACATTGACACTCCAGAGGATATGGATTTTCTTCTGACATGGACACAGGTGTGGCGTGTTCATGACAAATATTGGTTGAAGCCATGCAACAACTTTCCAGGTTCATTGTTTGCTATTTGACAATTCAGGCTCCACTAAAATCACTGAGGTTGGAATATTTTCCAGATCACTTCCACACCAAACAAAAATGCACTACATTAGACACAGGATCGACTACGCTATAAACGTTATCAAGGGTTGCCACACTTTTCTGGTATTAGACGAGAGAGTCTGTTCTTGTTACTAGTTATGCATGTAGAGTGTACAATGCTGAAGATGATGTAATGATAGTGTGTTAGTCTGAGGGTTTCTTTACATCAGGGACGACTTTTCTTGTCTATTCTATTCAAAAACAGACCCCTATTTGATGACGTCATACAATGGAACCGATGGCGTCAGCAAATTGAAAACACCTTTCCTTGGTAGACCATAAGATGCTCTAACACTGTGATATAGACGCTTTACGATTGATTACTTGCGTGAAATTTAGTTTTTCGAAGATCATGGTACTAAACAGTGGAAAAATGGCTAATTTTACCAACGTTCCAACTTTGACGTCAATCTACTTGAAACCTATCTGAATTGACTTTTTTTAAATCCCTCAATCGCAACAACTTTTCGTCTTGTATGGACTAAATGAACGAAATGCACTCAGATTGTCCCAGAATTTAAGATATTTTTTGTAAAAAGTACACAATTTTTGCGATGTACTTTTGATGTCACACGACGTCATTCTGACGTTAGTGACTGACCTCATTGTTGGTGATCAACTTGAGGAGTATAAGTTTTACAATCACACAGAACAATTAAAAGCACTCTGATTTGCACCACTTTTCTGGAACTAGCCGTCGAAAAGTCGACTTTTTGGAAAAATTATAAAATTACAAAAATGACCATTTTCGATTTCAAAATTGATTTTCTCAAAATCTGCGCGATAAAACTTTTTAAAATCCCGTAAGAGCTAATTTAATGTCTGTAGCAAGTACACAAATGCCTGCATTGATTGAAATTTTGTAAGTTGCTCTTCTACTCCGGCAAACAACCTCACTTCTTGTGATTTTTGGCCGAATTTGACGTCATTTGACGTCACAACACCGACATACAATAGGTAATAAAGTTCCATTAGTATAGTAATTTTGTGGGTACAACCCTCAAACTTGTAACACTTTGAAAATTACCCCTTTTTTGCAAGATTCCTGCAGTTGTGGAAGAAGTATTAGGCACAGTATGATGATGAACCCAACAAAACACCTGCGTGTAACGAGTGACAACATGAGAACTGATAATTTGAATAAGGAGTAATACACTCCCAAGAGGCCTAGTGCTGCACTGACCTATTTCCTTTAACAGGAATAGCTCGGCCAATGAAAAGGCCACACGGAGAACCCACTAGTCCACTAGTACCATCTACGCACAAAGATAATTATCATAATGTCTTACTACTTCAAGAAAAGGGTGGTTCTTTTATCGTCATTCTCGATTAGAAATAAAAAGTTCTTCCAGAAAAAGCACATTTTGGGGGCATTTTCTATCTATATGATCAGTTGCGGTGCATCAAAAATGGCTGATATGAATACACCATTATGACTCCGAAGCAATAAAAAATTGACACACCTTTCAGTGGTCCATTACTACGCAATCGTAACACCCAATACTTCCCACTTTTCACTATCCAGACTTCAAACGCAAAGTTCAATCAGAAAAACACGCTGCAATTGTTGCGTGTTGCTCTGTTTTCAATCTACAGACTTCCAAAAACACTATTGACAAAAAATACCGAAATAGCGACCGGAGCAATTCTACGAGTACACCAACATCAAAGGAAGGGTAACGTCAAAAATGCACTTTTGTTAGGTGACAGAGCACACGAAAACATGACATGGTGCGTCGTATCTCATGACAAAAGCTCAAGTAGGTTTGGAGATATCGAGCCTCAAAGCTTAGTAGCTACACAGGGTGTCCACGGGCCACTGGAAAAGCTGGAAAGCAGGGATTTTTGAAAATTTGGGCAGGAAAGGTTGGAAAACACACCATCTTGGGTATGTTGGGCTGGAAAAGCTCGAAAATGAGTGGTTTTAACTGATTTTTACTATTTTAAGGTGTGACAATCAATGACATGTATATAGCTGGCCTAATGCATTATGACCATGAAATTCATTGTGTATGTTCTTATGTGTGATATGTCTACACTGTCTCCCGGGCATGATATGTCTCCATTTCTTTGATGGGATACGTAGTATGTATGTATGCATTTTGCACAGTCATGCACTAAAGTTTCTAGACTATGCTCAGAATATCACCTTGATTTTTCTATGTTACCTCTTTCACTATCAGTGCAGTACGTTCTCCTCATTTTCCTGTAGAAAACATATAAGTATAGCAATCTATACAGACACTAGCTTTTATTTTGGTGAATTGATCCTTCCTCACCATTGGCCATGTATATGCATAGGGGTCAGCACGGTTAAGAGCTTGAACCTCAGTATAATGCCATGAAATCTGGTCCCAGGGCTAGGATAACATGTGTGACGGATTATAAATAGTGTATACTTTGATTGGGTGCCATTGAGTTTTAGGATTTAAGCGTTGACAGGTAAAATGCGATTAACTAATTTGATACCTATATCTCAGATGATATCTATTTCAGCCTGCAGGAAGAGTATCTATTAATCTTGCAGAGTTAAATTTTTTATATACTGTTTGTACAGTGATATAAATTGCCCTGTAAGATGTGTCTTTGTATTTGGAAGTGTTTTGTTTGTTGCATGGGCTTTCTAGTTTTCCTGTGTATTGTGTACTACTCTTGAGTGAAGATTTGATTTGTGGTACGAAGAAAGATATTTTTCGAAAGATAATGCAAACTTTTACTCTTTTAATTGCAGGGATTGCTTTGTGTCTTTAAAGGCAATGCTGTGATTCTCATGACCTTGCTGTATTTGCTCTGGACGTTCGTACTGAAGGTCAAGATCTCTAACTTTTATGGTGTAGTTTGAGTACAAGGTAAATGCTAAAGACCTGGAACTTCACGTTACTATTTAGTACTTTATTTGTCATGCTACTGCTTTTACTACGGCATCTGTATTCAGTCTATCAGATTATTTTAACTGTACCATACCCTTGGTCTCATTGCATCAGCCTGCGAGCATGGGTTGGAAAAAAGCATTATTTCTACTATCTAGCTGGAAAATATTGTCTTATTCAGCTACAAAAGGCTGGATTTTTGTCTCAAATAGTAAGAAGAAAAAGGCTGGAATTTTGAATTTTAGAAAAGTGGATACCCTGCTACAATCTTGAGTTTGATGATGTCATTGGTGTACCATCGCTAAGCAGTACCACTTCCTTAGTAACCCATTACCTATATTTACATTATCTTTGACACATTATCCAGCTTTATGACAAGGTGAAAGAAAAAATAGTCTAAAGCAATCCAACATTGAGTATCTTGGGAACTAAGTGTGGTTAATTGGCGTGGTACATAAGTGACATCACCGACAATAAAAGGCAAGATGGTAGCTACTGAACCTTGAGGCTCAGTATCTCCAAAACTACTGTACACAAGCTTTAGCAATGAAATAAAAAGTAAATGTCATGTTTTGCCGTGTTCTATCCACAGCTAAAATTTCATTTTTGACGTCACCCTTCCTTTACAAACTCCACTCTGGCCCTTTCGACGGTTCGTGGGCCATGTAAGGCTTGCATGAGCTGGCCAGCGTGACAAATAAAACAAAGAACTCTAGGTCAAGAGACCTAAGAAGTATACCACAGCAAGTTCATCTTTTACATCATGTCATTCTGATCAAGAATCAATCAAGCTGTTGATCCTCATAATTGCTATGATACACTTTTACTAGACATATCAAAACCAGCGTAAAGTTAGCCGTCGACTGCAGCCTTCTACAGCTGCCTGCGCAAAGTTAGCCTACGGTTTTAAGTGCTGGCCTGCCTTTGAGTACCACATATTAATTGCTTCTGAGCATGTCCAATTTGGAGTTGTTTGATATATGTCAGATCAAGACGCTACATTGATTGAGAGTTGCCACCGGTTTGCTTAAGCAATATACCGCTCTAAAACCAAATTCCGCATGGTGATAGATATTGACAAACACGAGCACTGGCTTTTATTTGAGCGAAAAAACCTTTGGTCGTTCTTCTGCAATGTCCCATTTAAGTTTGATCCGTTTCAGTGTATCTATGATTATCAATTTTGCTCATCAGTCATATAGGACCGTTTCTAAGGTCTACGGTGTTCCTTAGTAACTGAGCATTAGAATGATTCCTTTTACGCCCGGAAAGCAACGTGTTACACCTCTCTTTGAGACTAAACAAAACCTAGGTTCGCATTTGTTCGCATTTGTTCAATGAGTAGCAATTTAACAAGTAAGATGGGATAATTCCACTTGGTATGACCATGCTTCATGCATATATTACTGTTGAGAAACAAAATGATAACAAGCCAAAATTCTTCATAACTTTGAAAGCAGATATCTTCGGAACTACAACAACTTTCTTTCATGAAATAAAAAGCATTCATGCTTCGGAAGGCTCTACTGTCACGCTAAAACTCATTTTAGATCGGTATATTGGTCTAATAAGGCTTCACTCTGAAGAGCAGCTTGCATGCACACCCAAATAAACCGCTTATTTCAGGAGATTTGACTAAAAGAATTGGGCAGCTGTGCGAGGTCCAACCAAAAATAACCAAGACTTCCTCAAGTCAACAGGCTACATAGAAAGACCTCAAGTACCTTTAATGACGAAACGTAAAAATACCTCAAACCTCCTCTGTTTCCCTCAAATTGGGCAAGGAAATACCGATAAGTCGCTGCCTGAAAGAGTTCCTGGAGTCAAAATTTTGAATTTTTCCAGAATCTTTCTAAGCTCTACTTACCACTTAGAGTCGATTCAGCGGGAGAAACGCTCCCATTGGGGGCAAGCTGCTGAGCATAATATTCAGCTTATGTAACATGATCACATGTGCACTTTGACTACATTATTGATTATATCAAAACGAAAGATCTTTCCTTTTACTCTTGACACAAAAAAATTAAATGTTTTAACTGTAACAATTTTGAAAAATGATAGAATAAAATCTAACACTAGTCTCTCACAAAAGAAAAAGCCAACTTGGTCACAGTTTTACAGAGGGTATGTAAAAATACCTCAAAACCCTCTAGTTTGTCTAAACTAGACATACAAATACCAATCGGCGGCTGCCTGTAAAAGTTATCTGCAGGCCAAATTTTTATTTTTCCCAGAATCTTTAGTAGATCTATGTACCATTTAGAGTCGATTCAGCGGGAGAAATACCTTCATTGGGGGCCAGTCGCTCGGCAAACATGCACTGTTTACGTACATTATCAGATGCTCACTTTTACTACATTGTAGATGATCACAAAGCAAAACATCTTCCCATTAGTCTTAATAAAATAAAGTGTGATGTTTTTAACCATAAAAATTTGAAATGAATATGGGTTGCAATCTATACCTTTTCTTTGACAAAAGAAAAAGCTGGCTTGGTCACAGTTTTAAAGAGGGTGCGAAAAAATACCACAAAACGATCTATTTCGTCCAAATTATACCTATAAACACCCATAGGCGGCTGCCTGACAAAGTTATCTGCAGGCAAATATTTTAATTTTCCCAGAATCTTTAATAGGTCTACTTACCATGTAGAGTCCATTCAGCGGGAGAAACACTCATAATGGGGGCCAGTTGCTCGGCAAAAATGTACTGTTTATGTGCATGGTCAGTTGCTCACTTTTACTGCATCATAGATTATGGCAAAAAAGAATGATCTTCCCGCTCAGTGTTGATATATAAAAGAAACTTTGATGTTTTAAACATTACATTCTCAAGAGAACATTGAATATAATCTAACCCTACTTTTTGAAAAAAGGACCAGTTGCAGGAATAAAAGTATCCGGATTATGGCATTTCATTTTCATATAATCTCTGATGTAGTAAAAATTCTGGATCTGAGCATGTATATACAATCAGCACAATTTTGCCGAGTAACTGGCTCAAGATGAGACTGTTTCTCCCAATGACTCAACTCTATATTGTAAATACAACTATCATTCGGAATTTTGCCAGCAGATAACACTTTCAGGCAGCCACCTATGGGCATTTGTACGTCTATTTCTGACGAAATCAAGAGTTTTTGTACACGTACCCTCTTTATAACTTTGACCAAGTTGACTTTGTCTTTTCCAGAGAGTAGTATTAGATTGTATTCCATCATTTCTTGAAATTGTTGTGGTTAAAACATCGAAGTTTGTCTTATCAAGTTTAAATGGGAAGATGTTTTGTGTTGCAATAATCTATAATGTAGTAAAAGTGCGCATATGAGAATGTATGTAAACAGTACATGTTTACCGAGCAACTCGGCCCCGATGAGAGAGTTTCTCCTGCTGAATCGACTCTGCATGGTAGGTAGGGAAAATTTATAGTTTTGCCTGCAGATAACTCTTTCAGGCAGCCGCCTTTGGATATTTACATGTCTAGTTTGGACGAAATAGAGGGTTTTTGTGATATTTTTACCTAAACTTTTTATAACTTTGACCAAGTCAGCTTTTTCTTTTGTCAGAGAGTTAGTTAAATGATATTCCATCATTCTTTCGATATTGGTATGGTTAAAACATCAAAATTTATTTGTCAACATTAAATGGGAAGATCTTTCGTTTTTGATATGCCTTAATTCACTCAATATTCGTGCACATCTAATTCTCGCTGCAAGCTGATGCGCGAATAATTGATTGTGCGAAAATACCTATGTTTCGCGCATTTGGGCGCGCAAAAATATGATTTGTGAGAAAATTTTTATTAATGCAGGGGTGCGCGAAAATTAACTTGTGCGAAAACGTATACAAAAAAATTACAGAACTGATTTTTTCTCTTTTGCAACATCTTTGCATCATATTTTCTCACTATTAATCTTCACAACCGTACATGTGTACCTATTTGTAGCCTGTTTTTTAGATAAATCTGTCTGCTTTTCTGGACTAAGCATGGGCGAAAAATTCGAACTTTAGTCTTCTGCGCGAAAATAAGATGCGTGAAAATAAGATGCGCGAAATTCAAGTGAATTAAGGTAATCTATAATGTAGTAAAAGTGCACATTTGATAATGTACGTAAACAGCACATGTTTGCTGAGCAACTGGCCCCCAATATGAGTGTTTCTCCAGCTGAATGGACTCTACAATGGTAAGCAGAACTATTAAAGATTCTGGGAAAATTAAAATATTGGCCTGCAGATAACTCTTTAAGGCAGCCGCCTATGGGTATTTATATGTCTAATTTGGACGAAATAGAGGGTTTTTGTGATATTTTTACCTAACCTTTTATAACTCGACCAAGCCGAAGCTGGCCTTGTCTTTTGCCAGAGAGCGAGTTAAATTATATTCCATCACTTTTTTGAAATAGTTATGGTAAAAAATATCAAATTTTATTTGTCAAAATTAGATAGGAAGATGATTGGGGATTTGCTTTGCAATAATCTATAATATAGTAAAAGTGCGCATATGATAATGTATGTAAACCGTATATATTTGCCGAGCGACTGGCCCCCAATGAGGGTATTTCTCCCACTGAATCGACTCTAAAGGTACGTAGATCTACCAAAGATTCTGGAAAAAATCAAAATTTGGCCTGCAAGAACTCTTTCGGGCAGCGGCTTATCAGTATTTGTTTGTCCAATTTGAGGGAAACAAAGGACTTTTGAGGTATTTTTACGTAACGTCATTAAAGGTATTTGAGGTCTTTTTATACATAGCTTGTTGACTTGAGCAAGTTATTTTCAGTTAGACCTCACACAGCCTCCCAATTCTGTAAATAAAACTCCTGTGCATGCAAGCTGCTCGTCAGAATTAAGCCTTGCTAAGCAAACAGGCGACGACTCTCAATCTATGTAGCCTCCTGATCTTTACAAGTATGAAGTTGTATTTACAAATCCAAATTGGACATGCTCAGAAACGGTTAGTATGTAGTCTTCAACGGCAGGCCAGCATTTAAAACGGTAGGCTAACTTTACGCAGGCAGCCGTTGATGATGGCCGTCGACGGCTAACTTTACGCTGGTCATATCAAACAGAGAAGGTTGCAATGTGCATAAACAAGTAACAATGCAACAAACTAAATCGCACCTGTAAAAGATAGGTGCTCTCCATATACCACCAAATTTGTTGAAAGCATGAGCATCAAGTTTATAAAGGAAACTATCTTTATTTGAGAGGCTGGTTATCCCTTTTGCAAGTTTCAATATTGAATAATCTTTGTATGGTGAAGGTGCATACTCATTGCGACTCATCACCTAAAATGTAGAAAAGGTGTATAGCAATGTGCTCCAGAGATCACTTTACAAATATATA
Source organism: Scolionema suvaense (assembly GCA_027575255.1). NCBI lineage: Eukaryota > Metazoa > Cnidaria > Hydrozoa > Limnomedusae > Olindiidae > Scolionema > Scolionema suvaense. The sequence continues at coordinate 2,499 of JAOBRC010237577.1, read as the reverse complement.
CCCTGACCTAGGTGCAAAATTTTTAAGTCACTGATCAATGAGAAAGCCGTACACACAAGACAACACTGTTATTGCCAGGGGCAAATTTGCCCCTACCTACTTTTTCTCTACCATACACTACCGACACTAGAATGATACTACGTAGCTTTAAATAACAACAATAGAATGTATTTTCAGTGAAAAACTTGAGCAGCTTAGCATAAGCTGTTCAAGAGATATCACAATTCTAAGAGTGGGCACAGGCGCAAAAATCATCAATTATAATTGGAATGCTGTTTTTCAGGAGTTTATTTGGAAGAAGGTCTGTAATTGGTCTAGAACAGAAGGTCATGATCCAAAGATGTCTGTAATTGGTCTAGAACAGAAGATCTTCATCCAGAAACATGTTCCAGGGAAAGGCACAACAATAAAAGATTGCAAAATTAAGGACAGCCTTCACATGCAGGCAAACTCATTAATAAAGGGCTGCGAGGCTTCCACTATACGCCAGCTGTGTTTCGTTTAACCTGCTGAGAATTTCTCCCAATTATTTGTGAGTGTACTACACAACAAACACGGCAAACCTTTGTGAATTTGCCAACGTGCATGCGTTTGCGAGGCTTGTATTTATTGTTACTGCCCTGTATGCTCATTGTTCTTGAAGATGACCAGCTGATACGGTGAAACAAGTTGAAAAAAAGGTTTATTCAATTTGTTTGCTTAGCATTCTTATTAAGAGTTAGATGGCCTTATAATAAAATCAACACGTCCTACATGCTTCTTTGCACTTACTTCGCATAGTTTGTGATATGATATAACCACTTTCATCAGTTCTAAATTATCAACTGTTAATCTCTAAAGTCAACATAATTATGCAGGCTTTTATTCAGACAGGTTTTCGGGGCATTATGGCGACATCCAACTGAATCTTAGAACTGAGCTTGTAACTGAATATTTGACTTCATAATTTTCAAAAAAACCAACCTTAGCCGGATGTTCAGTCTTGTCTCCATCCTGCAACAACCAGACCCCCCAAACCCTATCTGACAGCATATTGGATGTCATGACGTCATCAATGATGGCCTCTCTCTAAGCATTTGAGGAAACAAAACTTTAACTCAACGTTTTACTAGTACCCACAGACCCCACAGCAACTAGTGTCTTAAACGAAAATGTGTATCAAATGCATCATCAATACCTGTTCAGGCTTCCATCCACTTTTAGCACTTGATACAAGCAGTGTCCATCCTTCTTTAGGAGTTGTCTCCATATCACAGTACACAGGACGTACAAAGCCATTCTCATCTTTGATCACATAAAATCCATTTTTGTAATCAGCTTTACCACTGTGATGTCCTCGAATGCGAATATCATTGCACGAAAGCCGGCTAAAATGTACAAACCAGGTCACTTCAAATTGAAAACTCTGCGACAATTACTCTTACATAATAGAGTAACATAGAGCAAAAGAGAACATGGAGAAAACATTCAATAAATACAAGAAAGCTAAATACAAAGTTTAACAATTTCTATTGGCGCTACAGAAATCACCAGGTAACTCTGTACTGTATCTTATGAGACAACAACCTAAAAAAACAACTACCCGAAAAGCTACTTTCCAGTTTTGCTAGCGATATAACACAGATACACACCTTCCTCCTTCACGAATCCAGAGACGCACTATGCTTGGATTTGCAAGTCCTGTCAAATAAGTGGCACCAGCAGAGGCAGTAGAGCCAGCGACAATAGTTCCAGCCTTGTTAGATGCAGGCTATAATTACAATAAAGAGGTACATAGGAATTAATAGTACAGCCTGTAGTAAAAACTTGCATCATACAGTTGGCCACAACCCTCATCCACATATACTACAATTTACATCAGTACCGTAATGCCTCGAATAAGCGCCCTCCCTTCGAATAAGGCCCCATTCCTTAATCTTGAGAAACCAGCGCTAAATTTTCGACTAGAAAGTAATTGAAAGGTGACTTAGCAAGAATTCTTGAATAAATGCAACAGTTTATTTTAGCTTTCGTTCTTACTTTTATCGTTTTCATCCTAAGAACATGGGAACTTTTTCCTTTTTTAAATTACCAGTAAAACTGTTTTTTAAATAAGTGCTCCCCTCAAATAAGCGCCCATCTAAAAGCTCCAAAAATTAAATAAGTGCTTGGGCGCTTATTCGAGGCATTACGGCACATGGATTTTAGCAAAGCCATTTGAATCAAATGTCAGCATTTTTCTTGAGCAATACATCTATGCTAGCAAAGCACAAGTACAATGGAAACTGAATATAAACTACCAGACAGGAGCAATAACTGCCTTCACAAATTCATTACAAAGAAGCTACTTATTACTTCCTTCGACTTCAGATTTTATGGTTAACGGTCTGCGGGGACACATATTTTGCTACCCATGGAGTGGACAGGGGGGGGGGGTGGTTCCCCCCTCGGGAAAACATACTTCCGCTATAGCTAAAGGAATGAAACTTGGTACACCTATTCACAATCATAATGGAAGGT
>JAOBRC010237576.1:0-12105 GCA_027575255.1 Scolionema suvaense | reverse complement strand
GGCTGTTATCGTCTCAAGTACTCTTGTTCATGGACACAGTTCCTACTCACCAAGATGCATTTTTGGATCCACGTCTTCTCCATTCAAAGTACGAAGTCTTTCGTGGAAGTGCTCGCTTTCACTAACGATCATATCCTCCAATCGATCCATTCCGTATCCATACATCTGAAGTGAGGAATGCGCCTTCTTGCGCAGGCTCTTCCATCGATCACCCTCAGCAATAGCCAAGTCGCGTCCACGATTCAAGATTTTTACTACATAATTGTCTTGCACGCGTCCAGCTACCTTGTCTCCATTGCGGATGAGCACATTTCTGGCTATATTAATTGATGAGCTGTCCTCATCAGTGATATTAATTTAATATCACTGATGAGGACAGCTCTTCTGTTCGCAAAATTGAAACTGCACACGTCGCCATATCGTTTGCTTAGCTTTAGAAACTTCTCGTGCTGTGCACCAACGAACAGTTGGAGAATATTACCAACTATCGGATAGGGAAATGGACCTGGTGGGTACTTGTGAAGCTGAAGCACGTGCTTTATGTAGTCGAATAGAAGATACGGTAGAACGGGGGACAGCAATGCTACTATTAATTCCAGGATCATTTCCAACAATAGATCTAAAATCAAACCAAATGTGTAAATAATATTACGTCGATAGCCTACAAATTTCCAGTTGCATCCAACAGTGCGCGATGCCTCAATTAGACAAAGAACGAAACCGCATCACAGAAAGCAAGATTTACACCTTGGTTTGTATTCATTTTTTGAAAGCAACTACACGTTGACGAATGAAAGCCAATCTGTCTCGAACGGTTTGTTTAGGAAGGTACACTCAGTTGCATCTGAAGCAAAACTGACTATACAAGTACAGTTCTACAGTGGTTTTCTTATGTGCGATGAAAATAAGGAGAAAGGCTACAGGTTCAGTGAATCTAGCTCACTCAAAAGACATTTGCTGGAACTATCGCTCACTGATAATTGCTCACCAAGCATTTTCTTGCCTTGCAATTTGCTCTTTGTGACATTTGCTCAATATTTCTGAGTCGGTACAATGACCCATTCTGTACAGAACACTTGCTTGAGGTTTTTAACCAAGTTTGTTGCAAAGTTTGGCCGGAGGTAGTTACCCCGAGCGGTCCTTGTTTGTCGACGAAGAATGTCTCCACGTTTTTCAATTACCCACCTCTTCCAAACGATTTGTAAAACAATGGCACCGATAAACGACTAAGTATGAAATTGTGCAATAAACGTTTTTTGTAGGAAAACCATTCTTTGCCGCAGATTTCTTAACCCATTATCTAAAAGTAGCTGTCACTTCTGTCTGTCTCGGTTCTTGGTCAAATATCGTATCTGCTATACAGCCTAGCAATATGGAACATTAGCTTAGGAACAAAATGCAAATGCAACACCTCCAGTCTTGGATCGCAGAGCAAGTTTCATGGTGCGAAAATGCCCTAGCTTTGCAAAGTGGACAGCCATGTCTTCCTCAAAACGTAAAATAAAAATTCAATTTGCAGATCTTTGTATTTCAACAACATTCATAAATGTTTCAAATGTTTGTATTTGATTATTGTTTGCAATTTATAAACATTCCAAAAATGGTTGTCTTTCATAAATGTTCATAAATTCGAATAATACTCAGCGAAAACAGACTTTACAGGACAAAGCAAATTTTGCACTTTTTATCTGTGTCTGATATTTATTACATCAAAATAAAGCTACTCTAAACCAAGTCTCAATCTTTATGGGAACTATAGCGTTTCTGATGCAAAAGATTATCATAAGAAGCTTTGAATAAGAAAACATCTTTCGTTCTAGAACTGAATATTTTGCCTGCAACTGCTAGGTATCATCAGCAAAGAATAGTAGTATGATTTTTGTGCATGATTTACTTTTGGTTACGGCGAATTTCACATTCATCAAAATAGCAGTAATTTATAGTGCTTCTGTTTTAACCATTAAGTAACAAAAATCCCTTGTATAGAAATTGCAAGGAAGAGCAATCGATTTGTGCGACTGATTTTCAGTTACTTTGCGTTTTATTACAAAAAGCATCGAAAGCGTCTGAAAATACCGCCTGATGATGTCGAGAATTGTACTTTTAGAGCACATGCACTCAGTAGGCACCAATACTTGCAAAGCCTAGTCTTTCATGTACTCACATTTATTCTTCCACCAAACTCGTGTCAAGGGAAACTCAGAGTGACATAATTTAATTTCAAACTGCCTGCACTGAGCTGCAAAAAATTTTAGGAGCAAAGAACCATGTGGAGAGGGGTCGAGCTACATCCCCTCTTTCTCTCCTCACCACCGACATCATCACCAACATCTCCAACATCACCTCCACCATCAGAAGCATCGCTAACACCATCTGCAACATCATCTCAACCATCACCAGCATCACTAACACCATCACCAGCATCACTAAGACCATTTGCAACATCACCTCCACCATAACTGGTCTCACTAACACCAACTCCAACACTACCACCGGTAGCAGTCGAAATTACCTCCTCACTCTTTATAAATAATTATTCAATTGTTGCATCAATATAACTTCCGATCTATTCGTTCGTAGTTCTGGAGTATAGAATATGGTGGAGATACTTGTCACAAGATCTCACACCTGGAATCTATTGAAAGTTAAAACTTTCAGTGAAATGCATTACTTTAAGGTCAGAAACTTTCGCAGGAAGAAACTTTTGCGGATCAGTCAAGCCGCAAACATTTTACACTTCGCGGGAAAAAACTTTCGAGACTTGGCCTTTGTAAACATTTTGGAGGGAACAGTCATTCGCAAATTGGTCTTTTTCAAAATTTTCACGGGAAAAAACTTTCGCAGGAAAGACAAAATATAACAAAGTATTTTTTGCTTGAGCGTCAATGTTTTTCTAGTGTTAATCTTCGACGATTGCAAGCATGCTCCTCTTTTTGTTCGCTCCCCTTTCTGTTGTTGACGGGGCAAAAAAAATTGCAAATTTCTTTATTTTTTGCCTCTTTCTTTTTCTTTTCTTTGGCAATTCTGAATATTTCGCGGGAAAAAAACTTTTCCGAATGAGCCTTTTTTCAATTTTCGAGGGAAAAAATTTCGCGGGGCTGTTCAAAATATTTTGCGAATTGAGCTAAAATTTAAAAGTATTTGGGTTGCAAATATCGCATCACGATGTGTGCGAGCATGTAATAAAATATTATGCGATTGTGTTCCTTTCAGATTTCCTGTCTGTACAATAAGATGTTGCAACGACTTTCCCAGTATGTTGGGCATGGTATCATAAAACATTTTTCTCTCCTGAGAAAAAGCTTGTAAAAGACTGCATACTATTTTGAGAATAATCACTAGGTCCTGAAAGCTGCGACGAATCTATGTAAGAGAATTATACAAAAAATACCAGATATAAATTCCACAGAGCTTTTGAGAAACACCATCGGGCGAAATTTTTCGTTGGGCGAAATCATTCCCTCGGTACGTAAATTGGCCCGACGAAGTTTTACCTGATAAGGCATACCCAATAGCTTATAACACTAATAGTACTAGCGTTGATACAATGTGTCACGCTCTTTCACCGAAAAAAACAACCTCCATGATTTAGTTTCCATATATGATAAACGACATGGAGTGCACAACGTTTCACAAAACTCTGTGATCGCTTGTTGGTTGTGTTTACAATAGTCATAAATACTCCCATAATCTATACATGGACACTAATCTCCTCACAGCTCTTTGCCATCTGTGAGATGTCGTACCAAACTTCACAACGACTAAGGTAGTATTATGACAGGTTCTTGCCATTGATGTTATAAGCTAGTGGTAAATCAAAGCGTCTTGTCTCAGATCGCAGTGCCTGCTTTCTTGGCAGGGTGCAAAAAGAACTTTTAATCAGTAGTAACGACAGTAACACGTCTGCTGTTTTCATGTGTCTTTGTTCGTTTTGTCCTTTATACATAATAAGTTTTCACCCCGACAGATTCATCAGGGGGTATATCAAGGGACTACAGACGATCCACTGCTATGCAAGAGTCAATAAATTTTTGAACAAAGGAGCTGATTTCAAAACTGAAGTCTGGCCGACTGCTGATCCCTGGCCAGCGATAGGCAACTGACTTATTATAGAATTTGATAAATAGCTGTAACGCATATGTTTTCTTTTTACAAAAACGTGTCAACTAGCTAACTAATGAAGCAATGTTTGATGTAAGATAATTCAACTTACCCAAGACAAATACTATGCCACAGATCTCGTACAGGTAACCCGTTCCTGGCGATGTGACGGCTGACCTGTTTGCGCAGAAATATTCCGCGGAACTGTTTATCGCTAACACATGAAATCGGAATTGAAATCTCACGAATCTCTAGATTTCAACGTTATCTCACATTTCAATATCGCAGACACAGAAATGAAGCATTGTTATCCTGCAATTCTATCCGACTCCTACACGAACAATCGATCTCGCTATATCATTATTTGCTCTAAATCTGGAACAAGAGACGAATTTGGCTGTATCACGCACCTATATTTCGTTGTTCGACTACATTCAATCCAGTCACAAGAGAAAGCACCGCAAAATGTTGTAACAAGATACTCACATGTCACGTGAACTACAGCTGAAAATATGAGACAAAACACTTTGAACGAATGGAATTAGACATGATTTGCCTTTTGCTTGAAGTGCAAGATTGCAGAGGGTAAAAACCTTACAAAACCTTTCTAAAAGGCGAACACTCAATTAGCGTACGGGGTCGCATCGATGGTGAGAAGCCGCGATAGTCTGGAAAGGTAAAAAACGGCTATAGTCTGAAACCAACGAATATAAAACAAGCTGTGATGATGCGAGTACGAAATAAGCCGCGATAGTCCAAATTTGGAATTAACTGCGATAGTCCAAATTTCGAATATACCGCGTTAGTCCAAATTTGACCCTTCTGTATAGCCAACAAACACAATCACGGCAAAAACATTTTTGGCCATATTACCAGCATACATGTGCATTGTAACTAAACTGACTACCTTGCCATTCTGACTTGTTCCCCCCTTTGAACAACGATGCTTTCATGGTAGTATGTGCTGCACACAATCGGTATCTTTACATCATTGTTTCCGGGGGGAGGGCGGGGGAGGGGGGAATAATTGGACTTTGCTTAGTTTGGACCCAAGTGCCAATATATTTCGTCCGAGATTGTAGGCATAACTCATCCAATTTCAGCCAGACTGTATGCAAGGTAGGCTACCTACAATCATTGCCAAAATATCTTCGCCGAACAGATTTTGGTGAAGATTTTTGGCAATGATTATCTGAATTTCCTGTATCTGTATAGTGGTGACATCCATTGATTTGATGATTTTTACTTGTTTCTATGACTATTAGAAAGTACAGTGTTGCCAGATGATGACTAAACTTGGTCGCAGTGTATTTGGATGTTTCATAACGGTTGGGCGGGGTCAGAAAGCGGTCTATAGATAGAAACAAGTAAAAAAGTCAAATTTGACACATTTCGTGCGTTTATGCAGGGATGATATCCATCGATTTGATGCTCTTTACTTGTTTCTATGTATATTTATATCCTCGTGTAGTGTTGTCAGATGACGAAACTTTCTGGTTGATGAATTCGGATGTTTTTTAAAGGGGAACTAAGGTCAAAATTAAATTTTTAAAAATGGTAGAGCGCAGTAAAAGATGACTTCCAGTTTTTATTTCATGATGAAACCTTATGTCGCTTTCGAGATATCCTGTCCTAAAGTCCAGCAGCTACCATTTTTTGATGATGTCATACTGGTACGTTGATAAGCATCACAATTTCCTTATCAGTTGCCCAATTGCTAAGTTTATTTTTTCAAATGGACCTGCTACATGTTAGAAAAAGGAAAAGTGACTCCTTCAATGCAATTTAATCTTGAGTATTTTGGTTATGAAGTTTGAATAATTTGAGTTGTACACGTCCATGGTTGTACCCACATGATATCATTCATAATTAGTGGCAAGATGCTCGCTACTCAACCTTAGAACTCGATATCTCCATAACTATAGCAGCTTTTGAAATGAAATTTCATAAAACAAAAACTGTATGTCATATTTGAATGAGCGCTATCAGCTACTAAAATTTCATTTTTGACCATAGTTCTCCTTTAAATGTTTGATGGGGTTGGAGGGGGGTATTACTGCCTGAAAGAAGTAAGAATACAGTTTGACTTCATGGGACTTGACCTCTTCCAATCGTGTTTGTATGTAATCGCTCTGGGCTCATTATCACCACGTAATCCGTTTCCAGTGTTTAACCTAACTTAGGCTGGGCATTTTGAGGATGAATAAAGGCTGGGGAAGGGGGATAATAAATCGCCCCCTCAATATCTTTCGAATGGCATATGGTATAGCTATGAAACTTAGAGGGTAAGTAAAAATACCCCATTGACCCATCTCATGTTTTCATTGTCTACATAAACAATGGTTTTCCTTTCAGACAATGGCAACGTGCAGTCAGAATGGCAACAAAGAAATTAAAGGAACACAATCGCGCATTTTTTTACTTACCGATTGTATCATACTACTAGAGGATGGGCTGTTCCAACAGTTTTTACTACCTAAAATTTTACACTGTCAGCGCAATTTGGGAATTGGTAGTTCCTCATACACGGCTACCCGTGATTCTCGCTTGTTGAACTCATTCATCTTGCTTGCGGCGATTGTGCATAATTATGCAATCGCAGCAGATTCATCAGCAAATGCGCTTGCCACAATTCAACTCGAGCGATATACACAAACGGTACGTCTATTGTTTCGACACGTTGTTTATGCGGTGTAATTAGCTGTCAAACTTCACGCTCCGCCTTCTGCAATACATCCGATAATACACGCTTTTCCAATCTCAAATGGTTCCGCAAAATACACACCTGTTCACAGCGGAACAGAAAAATTGCGAGCAAATCTAACGGTGCCATAAGAGCGGTGACCATGAACAATAGCGTTTGCATGCTCTACTTCAACATTTCAATGATTTCTTTGCGCTGAACGTGATCAGAAAGTCACGATAATAAATAGAATGACCTGCTCTGATGAAATTTGAAGTTGTGGACAGAACAGTGAGTAATAAAAGAGCGGGCAAGAGAGAGAGAGTACAGTGATGGAGCGAAGGGAAGAGGGAAGAACGGTGGAAGCTGGTGTGCAAGTGAGAACGATGAGGTTTTGGGTTGGCAACAGCCGCAAATCAATGCTTAAAAGAGACTTGCTAAAGCATCGAGCCGGACATAGTAAAGCAAGAATGACCATGAGAGAGTAAGATTTACGCACACAGCGAAATGCCGCTTATGTTTGATTGATTTGTTTTCTTCATGTTATTGGGCTTGGCTGTAGCTATGTTAAGGGCTGAAGAGGTGGCACTGAGATTTTGCTTTTAGAATTGAATAAAGAGATGTTTTGTTCACGATTTTCCAGAACTCAGTTTAAAGCGCAGGCTGCAGGGAATGCGAAATTTATTAGTTGATGTAACACAGGCTACTACTTGCAACAAAAAGGCGCATGAATAAACCTTTTTTAAATAGTATTTTTTATATATAGCAGTACAATGATTGTGCACTGTCGCGGAAGTGCAATAAATTAGTCATAGCGCCAGTCAACTGACTACCGTTAGTAGTCAGATTTGCTCGAAAGTTTGCGTGAGCGGTCAGCGGTAGCGTGTAATCTGCAGACCGGACCTGAGATTGGAAAAGGGTGCATTGATGGTGCGAGAAGCAGAGGAATTCAGTCGATCTGAGAGCAGTTACTATGTCAATCAACGAAGAAAATACCAGCTGACAAACGCGCCAATAGAATATCATCACGAATTATTAATGCAACGCCATTGCACTGTTTAGGGCATGGTCGGTACAACGTCGATATGGCCGACGGAAAAAAGGATGAGGAAATTCAAAACTTTAGCAGGCGATATCTGCTGAACAAATTATCCGTTTGAGATGAAACTCCTCATACTTATTCTATGGGTGGCGGACAACATCTCTAGAAACTGGCATTGCGTAAGATTGTGTTCCTTTAAAATTTAATACAAATTACAGCCGTGACATACATTTTTTTGCATCAAAATGTTATGTGCAAAGCACTGTACTAGCTGTTACTAACAATATTAAGGCAAAATTGATGTATTTTAGGTATTGAACAAAATTGACCATTTCCAATTGCCTTTAACAAAAGAGCAGTAGCACAATAGCACTTTACCCAAATTTTGAAATTTTCACTTCAATCGATGTTTCAATAAATTTTATGAGTTGTCGCAGCAAGAATTGTCAGCAAGAATCAGTGGTATTATTGTCCTAAAGTGCAATAATAACACAGGTACATTGTATATTCTCTAAAACAGTGTGATCTACTCACTATCACTGAAAATCTCCACAATTTGAGCACCTGCCCTGCCCAAATTTTGGAGATTTTCAGACAACCATTGCCAAAATATCTTCTCCAAAAAGATGAAGATTTTTGGCAACAATTGCAGACCGTAGATAGCTAGTCAGGTGGTGATAGATGCATCCACCATGTTCTTTTACGTATATGGGGAATTTGCTGAGATTTGATCTCATGTATTGCCAGGTTTCCTTCAACTATCGTGTTCTCTAGCTATCTACAATCACTGCCAAAAGTCTTTGCCAAAATCAGTTTGGCGAAGATGTTTTGGTAATGACTGTCTGCAAATTTAAAAATTTGCGCAGGACAGGTGCCGAATGAAATCAAGTTTAAGAGTGGAACACACTATTTTAGAACAAAATGTTCCTGTGCTATTCTTACACTGTAGCACAGTGATACCATACTCGTGAACAGGTCAGGCCACGTCTTAAACACTGAAAACAGATTACGTGGTGATAATGAACCCAGAGAGGAGTGGAAAGTGAACCAAACTTATTTTCAGTAGTCCTTTGCCTGATATCGATTCAGAGAGTATAATCAACAAGATCACTGCAGATTTTCTTCGCTAAAAAAGAAGGAGTCTCTGGCCAAGTCCTTGGCACAACACTGTGATAACGATCTATAACCACTATCTGATCTAAACTATAAAATCAGTTTATTAAAGAATAGCCATCATCAACAATATACTACAACCTTAGTCAAAATATATTCGCCAATGGATAATTCCTGCTAAAGCAATAAGTCAATGCTATTTGCCATCCTCCCTCTTCCCCCCTTCCCCAACAGAGTCAATGTTGTTGGGTAGTAAAAATAAGGCTTGTCGTCATTGGGGAATTCAAATGTAATTGACAATGGGAGTGGTAATTGACAATGGGAGTGGGAGGGGGAAGCGGTAAAAAAGGTAGGGAACAATGGTGGGTGCAGACAATGTCAGTACAGAAGTATGGGTTTTTGGAAAAGATGTTTAACCAGACACATCAAGAAGTGAACAATGATTGAATAGAGTAGTCAATTCGAACACCATGGTAAAAAATATTTTGGCGAAATATTATGACCAAGATTGTAGGATCACAAACAATCACATACAAACACGATTGCAAGGATCAAGACACATGTAACAGTAACACTGCACCTTTACTTCTTTCAAAGTGCACCAACAAGCATGTTTAGTCATCTGCAATCTTGGACTAATATATTGGCCACTTTTTCGAATGACCCTAATTTGATGAGGAAGATGGCCCCCCTTGCCCCCCAAACAATGTTGGGATTAAAAGGAGTGGTGATTGGCAGTGTGGAGTCGAGACCAATATTTAATCTGCTCAGCATTGTCCAAGGAGGAGGGGAAGGGCATGGTCAAATATTTTGTCCGAGATTGTGGCAACACTTCAGCAGACTTTAAATAGTCATAGAAACCAGGAAAGAGCATCAAATCCATGTGTACTATGAATGTTCACATGCAGGAAATGTGCCAAATTTGACTTTTTTACTTATTTCTATCTATAACCCACCCTCTGATCCCGCCTAACTGTTGCGAAACATACAAATACACCAACAAGCAACTTTAGTCATCTGGAAACACTGTACCAGACTTCAAATAGACATAAGGAATAAGTAAAATGCATCAAATCAATGGATATCACCACTATCCAGATGCATGAAATTCAGAAAATCACTACAAAATTGTTCGCCAAAATCAGTTAAACCGAATTGAATCGTGAACAACTAATAGGAACTGCAGCATAGCAGGAACAAGCTTCAGCTCCTTCAACACATATTTCATCAAGCAACAAATAGTTAGTCAAAGCAACAAAAACTCGGTTGCCAGAACTACTACCTATCCACCACGATAGCGTATTCTTCCACCCTGCACGAGACCTCTATGAAAGTTACTCAAATAGATTTCCTCATATTAAAATCATCATCTATTTCCCTTGTCCTGTGCATCAAATTTAATTTCATGGTGTCGACGTAGCACATAAAGAAAAACAAATCACCAGAGCGACATGTTTTTTTCTACAGCATTTTTTCGATCGCAACTAATGCGCCCAAATTTTCCAGGAACTACAATCTCGGAGAAAATATTTGGCCACACCCTGCCCATCCCTGGAAAATGTTAAGACAATGAAAATTTGGTGTCCATTCCATCCAATGCCAATCACTACTCCTTTTCACCTCAACATTGTTTGGGGGTAAGGGAGCCATTTTCCTCATCATACTAGGATCATTCGAAAAGTGGCCCACATATTTTGTCCGAGATTGTAGGTCCTCAGATAATTCAGCATGATTTCTTACGTTGCGGAGACGGGGGTCACTATGGCACTTTAGGTTATGCCCTGCACAGACCAATTTTTGCAAATCATAAATTGGTCTCGATTCCACACAATGCCAATCACCGCTCTGTTTGATCCCAACATTGTTTGGGGGGAAAGGGGGGCCTCCTTTCTCATCAACTTAGGGTCTTTCGAAAAAGTGGTTAATATATTTTATCCAAGATTGAGTTTACAAAGCCACGTGCGTAGTGCCATTAGCATCCATCAGATAATTTCTAATAAAAAAAGAATTCAATTCATACAGAGTCTCCGCAACCAACATAATTCTCTAGCCAGTATCCTACAATGTTCATTGCGACATACAATCATGGACAAAAGTATTGAGACAAAGCTGATATGAAGCCCACTCCCCCCTCCCCCTAGTTCAATGTTGATTTCAGTACGTTTTTCTGTGCTGTCCATCGCGTCAAATACCAATAAGCAAAAAATCAGACCCAACATTGATTTTAGTACGTTTTTCTGTGCTGTCCATCGCGTCAAATACCAATAAGAAAAATTGAGACCCAACATTGACTTCAAAACGTTTTTCTGTGCCGTCCATCGCGTCAAATACCAATAAGCAAAATTCAGACCCAACATTGACTTCAATACGTTTTTCTGTGCTGTCCATCGCATCAAATACCAATAAGCAAAATTGAGACCCAACATTGACTTCAATACGTTTTTCTGTGCTGTCCATCGCATCAAATACCAATAAGCAAAATTGATGAGACCCAACATTGACTTCAATACGTTTTTCTGTGCTGTCCATCGCGTCAAATACCGGGGCCCGGTTTTAGGGTTCCTCTCAGACGCATCTACGCCACAATTTGCGTCTCTCAGACGCTCTACGCACATCGAAAGTGCCGTTTCTCCGTCTACGTCGTTTGTCCACCTATATCTTGCAAATATTTATATATGCAAACATGTTTCCAATGTGCGAGTTTTGACATAAGTAGGCCTACTGATAAGCATATGCTATCGGTTAAGAAACCATTACAGAACTTTAACAAGAGTTCAACAGAGTTCAGCCTAAAAGTGCTCTTTTGCAAGTTCTGCAGGTTCTTTGGTTCTTAGGTAAAGTTAAGCAAAAATTTCAATCATGACTAATAACAATAGTTTTGGTACTCCGTACATTCAAACCCTGGATGATCCAAACCTGGGAGATTTGTTTGATTAGTGACTCTGCGAGGACCCACCATGGTTGGGTAAGAGGGGGGAAATTTTGAAAATTGACTCATCCAGAACGCCGGAAGAAGAACGGCCACGGGCTGACGACTCGGTTTGACGGATCAGACTGACTTTGAGCGACTTGGAAGACGAAAAGGGGGAAATGGCCCCCCTTTCGTGGCCACGCCCACTTTTTCCCGATTTTGCCAATTATGCCTATTTACAGCCATCTGACGTGA
>JAOBRC010237465.1:0-14479 GCA_027575255.1 Scolionema suvaense | reverse complement strand
CAATAATCAACTCCCATGACAAATACAGGACGGACACAGACAATATTTAACAATATGTAACATATCACTCTAAATTCAAACAGAATTCGTCACAACGCAATCAATCTAGGTAAAACTGGTGTTCACATAAGTTGCATGATACAAATTTGATGTTTTGACTTTAGGATAAAAGCAACAGAAACAAAAGCGTCATCCTGTCTAATCATTGGGAAACCATCTAAGAAGTACAAAAAAGTAATCTTTGTCTAGATTTTGACCCAAAACAATTGAATCTTCGCGAGTTGAATGTGTTATACGAGTTGCAAAAGAAATTTTCACGACTTAGGCCAAAATTTGCAAAAATTTCTTCCCTCGAGGTAGGTGGGTGAGGGGTTGAAAAAAATTATTATCAACAAAAATGGCCACAGCAGGAAGTATATTAGTGAGGTTAGTAAGTCAAATGTACAAGGTTCTGCCCAGGAATTTTAGTGTGCTGGACGGTTTTAGTGGCACAGCCATGACCTTAGAACTGGGGTTTTGGGGTACATTCTGAGCCCCCTCCCCCATTGAGGTCGGGGGCGGGGGGGGGAGCTCCTGAAGCTTTTGACTTCAAGGGCGTTCAGAGACACTGAACTGGTTGAAATTGTGACTAGCTAGTCAAACATAACAACACGGTACAGAGGGTCTGTGAATTTTTGGGAATGATCACCGAATTGGGTAGTTTACAAGCAAACATGTGGCAATTGCTCATAAGGACTGGAATTGAAAAGTCTTGCAATGAATATTCTGAATTGTGTTTGCAAAAAACTGACAGAATGGTCAAATTTAGTGGTGGGCGGCTGAAGACAACTGCTGGGCGGTACCGCCCGGCGCCGCCCACCGTGGGCAGAACCCTGGGTAATCATACATAAGTGGCTTGGTAGGAATTGTCTAAGTCATTTCGTTGGTACTAATCAAAAATCCAATATTTTCGGGCAATGAGCGAACTGTTATGTATCTCATTGTGCTTTGAAACTTGTTTTCTGTTTTTTAAATAAGTTTTTCTCTCAGGAAATTGGTTTTTATTAAACTGTTTGTCTTTTACTTACGTTTTATAGCCTTTCAGATATGCATATTTTGTAAAAACATGCAGTTTTACACTTTTTGCGATAATTTGATGGACATTAGCAAGTGCTTGCCTGAGGGTAACACGCATATATCTCTTTTCGTGATAGTATGGTGTAAGTTCTATGCACAACGAATAATAGTTGTCTCCTTTACGTCTATTTTCAGGATATGTGCAGCTTTGAAAATGCTACCTTCATGAAAATTTGCAGTTTCCATGATCTTAATTTGATTTTCCATTGTGCTTCAATGAACCTTGCACACTGACTTATGCTCAATTAACTGTCTTGATCTCGCTTTCAAATTCAGTTTACTTAGTTCCATGCAGAAATTGTGTCGTATGACAGAATCGTACGGAATTTTGGGAATTGTACTGCTCCAAAAATGCTACTTTCAGCAACTTTTTAAGTTTTCTTAAATTTTTGCTGACTTTTTACCTTTGAAACATCATCATTCCAGATCTTGATGGATCCCACCTTCCTGCTCCTAATTAGGCAGCTTGATATACGCACAAAACAGCTTTTGCGTGTCCAATATTAGATTGCATTAAGTTTTTCTCCACGCTCTGCATGCCTTGATATCACCAATTTCGACTTATTTGTTGAAATTTTCAAAGATTTTGGGCTCCAATAACAATTTCCTCCTTGAATTTAGAATACCGTTAGCTCAATTCTCCTAGCAAGAACAGCTTTTCTGATAAACATAGCATTTTTTAGCTCCACCAATAGTGCCAATTACCACTCTAATAACGAAATCACCTCACTCATGCCCCTGCCTTTGCCCTCAAATGGAGAAACGTCGACTATGAATAAAAAATCTTTCCTTGGGATTCCTTTCGATGCTTTCGCGCTGGCCTCTGGCCAGCCAGCGAGCGGCAAAAGCAGCGAGTAATTAGAAATTTTTAAAAAAAGGGAAAAAGAAGATTTTAAGGACAGCCAGATAATTAAAAAACATTTCAGGTTCAAATCAATAATAACTTAAGAAACATTGAGGTTGACTAATGTTCTCTTGAGGGCAATGAGTTGGTATTCTGCATTCCATCACAGATGGCCCGGTTTTAATTCTCACTGACTAATTTTCCAGGTCTTTTATTAAAAAACGCATATATAAATGTATGGCATTATTTTGAGACTTACGCATCAGGTGAACAGTCAATACGTTTTTCAAAGTATTGCAGCAAACACATCTCATAAGTGTATTGTGTTGCTGGTCGGTCCAATTTTCACAGGTGCATCAAGATTTTTGGCACAGTTACAAGAATACAAGAAGGTGCATTTAGGATTGTTAAGCCAAGTGTCCACTAAAACAAAAAAAATATCGCAAAAAAATTATCGCAAACGCCTGAATGTCTGGATGATACGTTATCGCAAGAGGGTGTCCACTGATTGTCGCAAAAGTAAAAAAAAAGATAGGTATATGATATAAATTGCTGTTGTTGCTTTATTACAATATTATATTCTATGATATTTCTAGATTTGGAGTTATCAGATTAGTGGCTCGTTGTATATCTCTCTGCTTCGCACACCAGCATCCTTCACATGAATATTTTTTTGCTTATTTCGGTTAATATAACAATCTCGATGACGAAGTTTTCACGGTATGCGATATACACACATGCATCATGCACCTATCATTTCAAAATCAGCAACTCGTTGTACGAGGTTAATCAAGATGATTCGAATGAGTTTCAAACCTAAAATTTCTATAGCAACAGCACAGGTTCTTCCAAGCCTAGTGCATTTTTAAATTTGTCCTTATGCTCTGATAAACAACTTGTCCTAACTAAAGGACACTTCCTCACTTCTTCAGTGAGAGAATTATGGCAAGAGCCTCCGCTTCCATCGTGTTGCTTTTGTTTCTTCCCATGACGGAATCACAGCTGGATAGATCCACACAGCTCACGTGAAGTAACATACACAGCTTTCTTCTTCTCGAACTTTTGTCCACAGCACTCATATCTTCACATGTATTGAAAGCATTGAATTTCTATAGTTACTTGATCTTTGCGGGTGGCTGTCTTTTGAAATTGTTTTTTTTTTTGCGATAATATAACGCAATAGAAAATGGCAAAGTTTTCAATCATTATCGCGTTATATTTTATGCGATAGATGTGATGGTTTTGTGACAAAAAATATTGCAATTTTGTGTCCACTAGAGGTATCTCAAAAAATTCCGCGATAATCCTTTTATGATAATGATTTTGGCCACAGTGGACACCAGGCTTTAGCAGAGAATATAAAAGCCTGTATCTTGTGCAAACAGTTCCACCACTAACTTTGGCTTCCTATCGCCTAAAAAGCCATAAACTTTTAAATATATTTCAAACAGCTTTAAAAGCCATACAGCAGCTTCAGTTTTTCAAAAACAATTTCTCATATCTCTAAAACTAAGATAAACTAATCCTTCTTTAACCCTTTCCCTCCCTCCCAAGATTTTTTCATCTAGGTTCCCGAACATCAGAGCGGTGGTACAGTCAGACGCAATAACCTCAGCAATAATTGTGTTGCACGGCATTCTCCATCTGGTGCATGGCATCTTAAGACATCAACGGAACCCGCACCGAAAACTGTGTCAAGAAATGACCCGGCTGCCGATAAATGGCGCTTTGAAGTTAGTTGAATGTCGTCTCACTGAAAGTCTTCATAGGGATTCATTTAGTTTTCTTCTGAAACATTTTCACGGAAGTACAGTATCGAAGTTAAAACATGCACAGTTTAATTCTTCTAGATGCATCGGTTTAGATAGGGCAGCTGACACAATTTGTGTTTTCAAACTCTGGTATTTGGTTCACGGAAACGTTGATGGGTATTTGAGCACCTGCTCTGCGGGTGCTTGGAAGTGAAATGGTTAATATTTAAATTGCTTCAGAATTACTTTTACTCTCAATAGTGATACGCTTTTCTAGTAAACATATTTAACATTTTCTTGAAAATTACTTTAGAAATTCAAGCTAATTGATCATGAAAACTTGTTCAAATCTCATTCAAAAATGCACAAGCATCAGGAAAATGGATTCAATAGCTCAGGAATGTAATAAAACTGGGCTAATTGTGGGCTCATAATACTAGTCGGAAAGAACATTTCCAAATTGTCTCATACTACAATGATTCAAAATTGGAACACTGATATACTGCAACAAACTACATACATATGTGTATATATTTCTACTTTACCTGTGATGTTTATCACACTCAATCTTCTTTTAGCTTGCATAATTACTTCCTATTTCAGCTGGTGTCTCAAAAGCGGAAAATGTATGTAAAACTTTCTTAGAGTACAATACAAAATTTGGGCTGCTGCAATCCGGATTGATGTAAACTTAATTGGTGCAAATTTTAATCTTACACAAGTTGGGAGGGGGCAAATAGACCAGACCTACAAACTTTATTGAATAATATCTCAAGAAAAACTCATGCTGCGACTCTGAAACTTGGTCACTTCTAAAATTTACCAGGAACATAAGAAAAACAAAAATAATTTGTGATCCGAAACTAATTTTAGACGTCACATTATCAGGTGTCAATACTGATAATAAACAAGGATATTCACAAAGAACAGCTGTTCCATGGCAAAACATCAATGTATTAATCATGAAAAGGTAATGGTAGGTTGCAATTGATACTAAACAATACTTTTTATCCAACTTTTTCAAGCCTGGTTTCATAAATTTGAATTTTGGAACATTGGGCAAAAAAACTAATTTTGGACAATTAATGGCATTTGCATTAGGAATTTACTGTTCAGCCTAAATGATACATACATAAAGGTACAAGATCATAGATTATACAATGCACAGGCTAAGCAGGCCCCGAAAGCCCCTTAGTGCTTAACATAACATGCCTTTTGGACTACTGGAAAACCAAATTTCACCATAGTTATGGCTCTAAAACTTGGATCACTTATTCTTGTCCATACATGAGGGTGAAGTACCAAATTTTGGTCTGACCGGTGGTCTGGCCATAGAAACCAATGCAAAAAATTTTAATTTCGCAAAAACACTTGGCAATAGGAATTTCTGAAAAAAAGTGATGTATCAAGGCTTAAAAATGTAGCATTTTAATGGCAGCGCTAGAAAAAAACCATTTGTCACGATATTTAAAGTTTTACATGACCCAAAATATGGAAGAAAATTGGACTTTATCCCTGTCTTTTGGACTCCCTGCTGCATGAAATGTTTTAAAGCTACTTTCAAGATGCACACTTAGTTCAGCACGCCTGTGGGTGTGAATCAGCAAAATAGTACCCTTCAGTCAATAACTAAAAGGCAAGCATGCGCTAAATGTACTTTTGTAAAGTTATATGATTCCATTTGGAGTAAAATCATAATTGCTAACAATAGCTATAATTGCAAAAATTTGCATTATACCATAAAAAAAACTTTCTCTGTATTTCAATTGTAGGTTGATACTTTTTAGCTCCAAGTTTTTGTACAATGGACTCGTAAAAACAAACTTACATAAAAGTATCTTGTAGAGTCATCAAAGACAAATCTAAGAAAATCTGGTGTATCTAGCTGAGAACTGTAACTCAATGGTGCCTTTTCCTTCCGAGATCTGCAACTTGAAAGACCATTCAAAAGTAGATCAAGTTCATGGTTAAGCTGGAGGGGAGAAATATTTAGCTTACAAAATCAGCTTTGGCAAATCTTGATCGAAATGAGGTTTTAGAAGCTCTAGCGCACCAGGGCTTCAGTTATAAACACTTCACAACATTGGAAACACTAGCATTCAATAAGATGTCACAAAAATGATCACAGGGATGATAAGGAATCCGTACCTTGTAAGAACACAGCTTATGGTAATCTGCAGAACAGAACAGAATGAGAATTCACAGAATCACAACTATGGAAATTCCAAGAACGAACGAGCATTCCCAAAGATGAGCCATAGGTAGACGTAAAAAGGTTCAAAACTTCTACAGTGCTACATCCTGCTACCTGATCATAAACACGACAAGCAACTTTTCTTCCATATGCGTAGTCAAAAGAAAACGAATATATAGAGCTCAAACATGATGCAATAATTTCTGACTCTGTCA
The DNA here is from genome assembly GCA_027575255.1 of Scolionema suvaense. Taxonomy (NCBI): domain Eukaryota; kingdom Metazoa; phylum Cnidaria; class Hydrozoa; order Limnomedusae; family Olindiidae; genus Scolionema; species Scolionema suvaense. The sequence continues at coordinate 8,359 of JAOBRC010237465.1, read as the reverse complement.
GCAGGGTTCTGCCCACGGTGGGCAGTAGAGGGTGGTGCCGCACAGCACTCATCCCTAACCACCCACTACTTATGAAGCTCTTCAGTACTATCTAATCATCACAAGACATAGACCGGGATCTCAAGCTCTTATCAAAGTGATCATAACCTGCACTTAATTCTTCTGACTATCTTAGAAGCATGACTTTTGTTCGGGATGATGCTAAGCAGCTTCCATGTTAACTTATTTTTAGCCTGAAACAAAGTTGAGTTTAAAAATTTTTGGCCGTCACCCCAAACCCATTGCCCCCTTCAAGGCCCAAGTTCAAGGGAGGATGACTGCACCGCATACAGCAATAACAAAATTCTCCAGCACTAACAAAATTCCAGGCAAAACCCTGTGTCAGGGGGGAAAATGACAAGCAATTTACAGTGCCATGTTCCCAAGCTATAGGATATGTAGCCACACGCTAGTAACTTCTGGTTTGAACTCCATCATCTCAATCCATCTGCATATAGCAGCGTCATTTGTGATAATTAACGTGTTTTGGTACATTTTAAATATATGATTCACTTCATGATTTTCTGATGCTGTGTTTATTCTCTTCAAAGCGTCCAATTACTTGTCTGATTTTGTCTCTACCACTCTCTAAAAAAAAATTCCGTTTTGTTAAAAACATTCTGTTTTGTTGCTTGTTCACGTTGTGCATGCATTGGCTTGATAGATGGGATAGATACATACTCAGAAATATCTTTTGTTTTGAAAATTGACCACAATTTGTCCTAAATTTAAAGATTTCGTACTAAAAAGTCATAAAATCTAGATGGGTTCTAGAGATTTTGTGTGTTTGGACATTCCAAATGTTAACAGCACAACTTCTGAAGACGATTCTGTGTTTTAGTGGTCATGGGAAATACGTTGTTATTCAGAGAAAGTGAAGGGACATATAACGTTTTCTTGGCGCTAAAGTCAGGGCAAATGTAGACAAATTCTAAGGAAGTCAGATGATATTTACAGTTCATTGCTGTACTAACCCTGTACGGCAAGGCCATGTGATAGTGTTTGTGGATCCTAAGTTCGTTGTGTCAAAAACTTCTGAACATGAAATGATTGCTCCATTAGAAAATTTGAATCTCTTAATGTTCTTAGGCTTATGGTAATCTATGGAACAGAACCATGACAAGTACTGGATGAACATATTTTGACATATTTGGCAAAAACCATGAAAAACACCATTTTTTAGCGTAAATTGCTACCTGCAAGGTAAACGAGATCGTCCGGAGACATGGCACATAGTTTATAATAACATGTGTACAGTTGATTCAAGCACTTGCACCAAAGATAACAATAAACAGATTAATCGTTTACGACATACGGGAAAAAACCCTAAAAATTGTCATTTTTGGACGTAAATTGCCACCTGGCAGCCAAACTAGATTTTCAGGAGACATGGCATATTGTTCAAAAATGTGTAGTTTCCCCTAACATTCACACCAAAAATGACAAGAATCGGATGAACAGTTTTTGACTTATTTGGAAAAAACATGAAAAAGGCTTTTCAAAGACGTGTATAAATTGCCACCTGCAAGCCGAACAAGAGTTTTCCCAGATACGATACATGGTCCACAGCATAACTACTATTGCCCAGTAGTTTCACACCAAAAACCAAAACAAAAATAATGAACAGATTTTGAAATATTCTCAAAAAACCACTTTTCCATCACTTTTCTTCAATTACGGATCGTCACCTTCACACCAAATTCCAGAAAAATTCATTGAGCAGTTATCCAGGAAAATGTGTTGGTGACGGACGGAAGGACAGACAGACGGAAGGACACACAGACCTAATTTCATAGGACTCTTCAGCTAAAGCGGGAGTTCAAAAACAAAAGGAAATGTGGCATTGTATCATAAAAAAACAAAATACACATATGCAAATAACAAATAATAAAGCAATCTAGCTCCAAGGCTAGAGATGAGAATTATGGGCAGAGAGTAGCAACACCAATGTAACCACATTGCAAAACTCGACTGAGAGGTCTCTGTTAGTTGGTTCTAGGAGTACCCACTCCTATCAGATGGTCAAAGACTCATCTTCACCTGTTTACAGGAATAAAGCAAGGTCACGATACCTGGGTGAGAATGAATAGTCGCGACGACTGAGACACGTATCGCTGAAGATGGTGAATTTTCATGTAAGGAGTCCAGCTCCAAGCCATTTATATGCTCTCTTTTACGGGAGAATTGCAGGATCCATGCAAGTCTGAGAGGAACTAACATCCACGAGGACTTGGAACCAACAGGAAAGATGGCGTTCGACTGATGGTTGACATCTGGTGCAGGCCCTTGAGTAAGCATCCCCTGCCTCCTGCAAGACACTAGCCAAGTTCTCGGAGACCGTCCGCCCAAGCATATTCCAGGCGACAACACATAGTCAGAGAAGTCTCTGCAAATTGTATCCTTGTTGCCAAACGTAGCCCACAATCACAGAGCCCAATACTTATACAGCACTTAGAAAGGGTATGACAGAGGTCACCTCCTAATCACAATATCGACGAAAGAAGCAGAGCCAGCCCTATACTGCTGTAGAACAAAAGGTATAGAATGCAAGAGACCAATAGTCTACAGAATATTAAGAACTGCCCATAAAATACTTAAAAAATATGAGAAGACAGTTGCACAATAGATTATTCATAGAGGCAAGGCCTCCAATGAAATACCCTCATGAATATACTTGTCAAAGAGAAGTCTTAACTGAAAGTTCTTAACTGAAAGTTCAGGCACATGATTCTTTAAAATTTTAGGACATTTGGGCAATACACCATTTCACAGTTAACAAACATCGCTGCACGCGCAGGTTTGCGCTTAGCAACGCGCTAGACAACGAAAAAAGTTATATAAACAAACCAAGCGGCCATGAGGATTTGACCGCAGTAGAGGCGAGCTGATGTACTTTTGAATGTGCTTGCAAGTTATCCCACGTTTCCCGATGCTTCACATGACTCAATTTCTACCATGAAGTACCATTAGTGCATAGTATTTTCAATCCACGCAATAAAGAGCTGGTAAATAGAGAATTTCCTCATCATTTCTCTCAAACAGCACTCTCTCATACTCATTAACGACATCATTGCTCTCCATCAGTTGCTCATTTGACACACAGCAATATCGGTAGTTGCCTCGCTCGCGTTTTTCGTCGCACCTGCCTCTGTCATGAGGTGAATTATTCTGGTTTGAATACGCACAATTATCTACTGGCTCTATTCGAAAGAAAACCAGTTTTTCCTGCTTTTAGCCACGTGAAGCCCGTCTAACTATGCAACAGTTACGCAACATTTTCTTGCAGCTAGTGAGCCGATAGCCCAATGACATGGGGGTGGTTGCACAGTCTGAGAGAGGCAGGATCAGATTGCAATATTGTTCTATTCAAAGTGACAAGTGCCAATTAAAAGCAAGGAAAAAAAGTTTGTCCTACAAAAGCTGCCTGAGGCAGAGTATCAATCAAAATAGATCCCACAAACACACCACCAAGCATTTTCAAAATAGTGACTGCAAAATCTAAAGTTGTAGACATGGATGATGACGGGTGTAGAGAAGAAATGACGCTTGAAATGTTTAAACTGTTTTTAATAGATTCTTTAAAACAGTATCTTGCTCTGCCAAAGAAAAGTGTTGATGGTAATTTTGATACACTTGCTGCAAGGTTAGTATAGTTCAGTTACTGTGTTTCACTGACCTCATTGTGCAAATTGATGTATAAATTAACCAGATTTTCTACTTCTTTCGTATAGAACATTTTTTTAAAGAAAGGAAACATTGATAAGTAAAAAATAGCCACCGAATACAGTTACTTTTTTCTTCTATCAAAGCAAAACAGACATACAGCCAGCATCAATTCATTATTCGTTACAAATAAGAAAATGCTCAGTTGACAAAGCCAGATAAACGCATTCCAAATTCAAAACATGACATATAATTACTTGTCAATACAACTTATATAAGACAATCACCTTTTACTTGCAACCTAACTGTGTTACCTAAATGTGAACGGTAATGGTTGGCATTTTCTAAAATGTGAAAGATATATCCTTTGCTTGTTGCATAGAAAACAGATTCACATTCACATCTACATTTACAGTAGTCCATTGGAAATTCAGTAAATATGTATCAAAAATGGAATATCAGACTAAAATTTTCATATTGTCTGTTTGCAGGGCATTCAGCGCCTGGCAAGAAAATGTGCCAGTAAATGCAGATGCAGAAGAGCGCATCAAAAAACAACTTGTCCAGTATCAATCGAAACTGACAGTGAAAAGTGATACCTATGCAGACCCATTGCTGCTAAAGCCAGGATGGATAGGTGAAAGTGCAGGAGGACTTCAGAGTTGGCCACCAATTTTTTTTCATGACATATCAAATTTTTTACTAAATATGAACACTCCTCAACAGCTTTTACATCGCCTTGAATGTGAATATAAAGAAGGCAAGGAGTACAGATATTTTGCCTGTGACTTTGTGAAAGAAGTTTTTTACCATCCGATCTCTAATACTGCAGAGCACTGTTTCCTACGATGCAGGGTCACACCGTCACAAAGAACATTGACAACACCCTACAAGGTGTGGGTCCTGGTCCAGAAAACAATTGATGGGGAGGACGGTACAACAAAAGTTCCAGGCGGGGAGATTATAAGTGCCTATTGTTCTTGTACTGCTGGCCTTCTTGGGAGCTGCAATCATGTTGCGCGCTTGCTTTTCCGGATTGAGGCTGCAGTATCAACCGGTGCTACAAAAACATCATGCACAGGTCGGCCAGCAGCTTGGATTATTCCTAGTGGATCGAAAACTGCTCTAGTACACAAACCGATTGTGGACTATAATCTTACTAAGCCACATTATAGACAATCCAAAACACACTCTGAAAACAGAAAAAAACGCACAACAAGCCTTCCAGACATGGAATCCAGCCAGCCCAAACCAAACAAAATTGCTGGGGGATGCAATAAAAACACGACTGACTCTATACGAAACATTAAAGACATCGATTCCACAATCTACTTTTGTTAAAGTCATGGAAAACAAAGCTAAGTCAGCAGTTACAAAAACACCACCAAATAAAATAAACATTCCTGACCCACTGACAACTCAAGCAGAAAAATATCTAGCAGAATTTGGGGAGCATGCGAATACAACAGATTTTACTGGAACTCTTACAATAACACCAGAGCAAATAAATAAAATAAATCTTTCAACACTATCTCAAGCAGGAAACACAACTTGGATAGAACAAAGAAAAGGCAGAATGACGGCGTCAGACTTCTATAGAATACACACCAGAGTTCAAACACTCAAATCCACAGGAGGAAACGCTTCCAAGTTGCTTTCCAATCTGATCAATAAGCCACTTTTTTCAGACAGCCGCTACGAAACATGGAATATCTACTGAACCACATGCAAAGAAAATTCTGACATCGAATTTAAAGAAGCAACACAAAGGTGTGCAGGTGCAAGAAAGCGGACTACATATTTTTCAAGACTACCCCTATATCGGAGCTTCACCTGATCTCCTTGTCTCGTGCAAATGCTGCGGAGAAGGAGTTGTTGAAATAAAATGTCCATATAGTTGCTGTGAAACAATACCTTCTTCCAGTAATTTGCCATATTTAAAAGACAACATTGGTGTAGACAAACTTACAAAAAATCATAAACACTATGCACAAATCCAAGGTCAAATGGCAGCAACCAAAACATCATATGCATACTTTTTTGTTTTTACACACCATGGATATCACCTCGACAAAATACCATTTGTCGAAAATGATTGGACATGCATTCTGAACAGTCTAACTTGGTTTTGGGAGAACTATATGGGTAATGCAATTTTGTTCAACGAAAGCAACTTCCAAGAAGCAAGTGACACACAAATGTTATTTGCTTCTGAAGTATCAGCAGGGTCTAATCTAGAATTAAAGGGCAGCGTCCGGTTTTCATAAAAAGGGCACATTGTTCAATTAAATTAAATTGATTTTTAAGAAAAAAGGGCACTTTTGAGGCAACTTTGAGAGGGGCAGCATCCGAATATCGGACGCTCTTTTTGGCTAGATTAGGGCCTGATCAGTAACGCCAAACCTCCCTGGGGCTTAACAGAGCACAGAAAGTAGCAGTCAAAGCACACCCCAAACAGCAGTTTCTCAGTCAAATGAAGTATCAGCAACACTGACAAACAAAAGCACTGGTACCCTAGACCTCCCTGGACCTTCATAGAACACCAAAAGTAGCAAAAATAGCACAGCCCAAACTGAAGTTTCTCAATCAAAAATGTGCAAAAGAGCTGCATCCACGAAAAAAGCTTCAAAAAATCAAGTATACGTATGCATGATGTGTATGAGCAACATAGAAGAAAGACCTACATCCCTGGCTGACGATAGTATACAGTATGACAATTGCAGTATATGGTACCACCTGATCTGTGTAGGTATAAAGAAGCGCAACATGGTACCTTATGGCGAGATCTGTCCAATGTGCACAAGTTTGTAGATATAGTTCATAATTATTACACAATGTAAAATGGACTAAGCTGTGAAACATGTCATTATGAAGATCCTGGAATAACTTTTACTTTATTGTCGTTGATGACTTGCCTTACAGCAGTACATAATATAAACGACAGTGAAAAACTTAAAAAAAATGAATAAATAACAGATAAAATCAGAGCATCAAAAAGAACGTTTCAGTCAATATAGATAGAGGGTTTCATGTTACACACAGCTGCACACTAACAATACAATCAACATGCCTGACCAAACTTAAAGGCATTTCATTGGCAAGCACTTTGAACCCCTTCAGCCGCCGAATGACTTGCTCCACAAGAATTCGTAGATAAGCTACTTGTTTGGTTTTTTCGATTTCTGATAGCTCCCCTCTTTCCCGGAGGAATCACAATGGAAATACGTCAGGCTGCACATTCATCACTGATAATGAATCCCTTGTCAAACATATTGCTTGAATACATAGGCACGTGATCTAAATAGTTGCTCCTAATAGTTAAAGGCTTGTCCGATATACCCCCCGGATAAGCTTTAGAGCAGAAAGCGATAAAGGAATTTGGGAGAACACACACAAGTAGCTTTAAAGTGATGTGATGCTTATATTCGGACCATGTTAATTTCTGCAAATATAATGACTTAGGAGTTTCAATAAATATCTCAGTGGCATCCAAGGTAGAATGTATATTCTTGACACTACATTAATTACCAAAAATTTCGGACATTTTTGGAATCCGAAATTTAAAAGCATCCGAAATTAATCGAGGGCACATTTTCCTGAATTTGTTTTTATTGCCCAGGATTTCTAAATGAAACCAAATTAAACTTTCAACGACAGATTAAATTGATGCAATCTTGGCATGGAATTCCTGATGATTTGATTGTTTACTATGACCAGACGCCTCTACTATACGTGTCAAGTCCAAATCACACGTTAGAAGTCAAAGGGACGAAATCAGTGCCACTTGTAGGTAAAGGAAAGAAAAAACCAAATCACTGGGACATTTTCAGTCACAAAAACTGGACTGTTTTTGCCAATGCAGATAATCTACAAAGGAAAGACAAACAGGTGTCACCCGCAACATGTTGAGTTCCCTGATGGTTTTAACATAGCACACAGCAACAATCACTGGAGTAATGAAGAGAAAGCTATCGAACATCTGCAAGAAATCATCTTCCCCTACCTTACAAAAAAGAAAGAAGAACTTGGTTTACCCGAGGATCGGAAGGCGCTTCTCATTTATGATGTGTTCAAGGGGCAAAAGACTGACAGAGTTTTGAAGATTATCGAAGATAATCATTGTGTTAGCGTTTATGTGCCAGCGAACCTCACACACATCTTTCAAGTCCTGGATATACCAATCAATGGAAACGCAAAGCAGTTTCTCAACCAAAAGTTCAGCAATTGGTATTCTCAACAAGTGACAAAGCAGCTTGCTAGTGGTGCCACAATCTACGATGTTAGCATTGAAACTGGTCTCACTGCGATGAAGCCTATCCATGTCAAGTGGATTATCGGGTTATACGACCACCTGAGGAATTCGAAGGACTTGATTCAAAAGGGTTTCAAACAGGCAGGGATCACTGAGGCAATCAACATGGACCTTGGACCAGAGGATCCATTTGTAGACTTGGATTGAATGCTGAACCCTTATACTGCATATCTGAACACGAACCTTTTTACAGAACAATTTGTTTGAACATTAGTAGCTTCTCAGAGTGCAAGAATTTGCTGGTCATAATTGTTTTCTTTTGCTTCAGGTTAAAGGAACACCGCGGGGATTTTTCACGTAGCGTTGAAAGGTTTCTCCATCGAAACCTGAAGTGAGATTTCCCTG
>JAOBRC010237354.1:0-14480 GCA_027575255.1 Scolionema suvaense | reverse complement strand
TGATCATTGAAACTAAGGAGAGAAGCTATTTCAACTTCCTGATTCATACAGACATCTGGAGACGAGCGTTGAGACATATCAGGCGAGCGATTATCGCTCGCCTCGAGCCCAGAAGGCGTGTGACGAGGCGAGCGAGAGCGAACGCTCGCCTCTCGTTTCAAAGCCTGCCTTTATCTTTAAGGGGGCACGGGAAACCCTGTTAGCAGGGGGTAAACTCAGTCGATGGTATAGACTGCAGATAACCACCGGAGTGCCAGAGAACTGACGGAAACAATCTCCTACATGAAGATACTGGAGCCAAATCATCAAAAACAGATGATACAAAATCGAGTATAATCACACTACAAAACTGCTGGATATGCACATAGAAAGCAGAGTTGAAACAATCTGATAATAGACTATGCACAGGACGCCAGAGCCAATGTGAGCGTGGTCAATAAATTAACTCGATTCCGAGATTCACTAAGGACAAGTAATACACATATTGACGCAAATCGAACATATCATTCGTAAAACTTTGGTACAAAATATTGACTCCTCCTTATGTCGCCATCCGTGGAAATCAGCGGATCTGCAGGAAAAACTCATGCCGGTACTGTTATTTTAGCCAACTTTAAATGTCAAGTAACTATGTTTTAGCATCATATCTGTGTCATATGTCCTTTTGTTTAGCTTATTCGTCCCAAGTAGTGAACGAAATTCATTCAAATAGTAACATTGTTGCTGTTTTTGTGCAAATGCACAAAAAGTAATGTGTCATACTAAGATGAAGTTTTAGTCAGACAGAAATATTCAACGGCATTTTGGCTCAGAAGATTGCTATGTATGAATACAAAATTGCAGTTCTGCTCCAACAGATATTGCACTTGAGCCAAAGGAGGTCTTTTTACTGATGATCAGGAACTCATGCTTCAGTGCTAACATGCTCCCCTCAGCAACAAATTTTCCTCGTCAATCTGAATTAAGTGAAAGGAAAACAAAACTTGGGAATAAACCTAATCAGAATCCTCAGAGGTAATTTGAAGGCAATATCTACCTTTCTTTCAAAGCAAGTTCAATGCAGCAATTAGGGTCGAATAGCTGCCACCAACTGATTGTAGGACCCGCTGTTGTGTTTAACTTTATGATTGAGTTTAAGTACAGGCCTCGAAAAATATATTTTTCGCGTGCACAGATTTCCGTGCGCCTTACCCGTAGCAGCGTGCACAATGTGCACGAAGACCACTTTCCAATTCCATTCACTCGTCTGAGGAAGTGTAACCTCTCTGACAACTGGGGAGTACGCCACGGTGAACGTCTTCGCCAGCTGATGAACCCCAAACATCAGTAGGACACTTTAAGAATGCCTCTAGTAGCCACCTCCTCAGACGGAGACGTTTGCCACAGAGAGTGCGCTTCAAACTTCTCCATGTACTGCAGCTTGCCTTACTGCTCAAAGTAATTCTTTATTCATGGTTTACTGTTAACACAAGTACATACTTGCGCATGCGTGACTAGTAGCAATGCTACTGATAACCAGGCCAGCTATACATATTGGTAGAACCGTATAAATGAAGAAAAGGTCACAATATTATATCAATATTAGGATTAATACGGAACAGACAGCCATCTGTTCAATAATTAATAACATGATATGCATCTCGGCCAAAGGAAAGCTTGATGCAGATACCTGACCACCTGGTCTACCCAGCAGTAAACAGCATTCAGGTCAAGCGGAAATCGATCTCTTGTTCACGTAAACAAAACATCGCAGAAAACTCCATGCAAAGGCAATTAGCGATGGCTCCAAGCAGGCACACATTTATAAATCAATCATGCAATGGATTGCAATTTCTTGGAATTGGGTTCGCAAACTGGAAGACGTTTTCATGCTGAATGCGCAAATTTCCTCTGAATAGCTCACGCGCACGCTTGTGTGCATGCTCGTTTCCGTGCACGCAATTTGTCGAGCACTGAAGTATGTTACCTTTGCTCATCCTATGTCAGCTATGTCAGTCTCATGTTACGTGTCAGTATTCAGTTCTGGAAAGAGGAAGCTTTTGATAGGACGTGTTGCCGCTTGATCTCATGTTTTTGAAACATTACAACTGGCGCTACAAGTAGTTGTTAGTTATTCTTGCCACCGGCTTCGGCTGAATTGATGAACATTTCCTGTTCTCCAGCTTTTTGTGCTCAGAGTGATCCCTTTAGCTTGGCAGCCTGGCGGACAATGTGGCTTTCTGCTTTCAAAACATATATTGTTGCAGCTGGTGTATCTGAGTAGGAACAGAAGTATGCCCTCCTCCTTCATGGCGGTGGTGAGTCAATACAGGAGATCTTTGATACTCTGCCTGATACTGGGGATTCCTATGAGTCTGCTGTGAAAGCCCTTTCTTTGTATTTTCAACCGAAGCAAAACAAGCATTTTGAACATCACCAGTTTCGCTGTTGAAGTCAACGAGAAAATGAAAGTATAGAGCCTTATGTTACTTGACTGTGAGTTCTTGCAAAAACGTGTCAATTTCAAGATACTGATGAAGAGATAGTTAATCAAATCGTCGAGAAATTGTGCAAAACCGGTGCATCTGCAATTGCAACTTCGCCTGTCAGTCAACAACCTGTTGATAGTCACCTGAAACGAAGTCATGCACCTCCTTCATACTTTAAGGATTACTATTTGTGAACATTTGCTTATGTACTGAACTGCTCCTGCCTGAGGAGACATGTTGTGTTAAATTTTATGTTCGCGTTTACCCCTATGTCACCTTTGCTCATCCTATGTCAGCTTTGTTAGTCTCATGTTATGTTTCAGTATTCAGTGCTGGAAGAGGGAAGCTGCCGCTTGATCTCGCGCTTTTGAAATATTACAAAATCACTAGTGGATCTAAACAAATGAGTTAAGTTTTTAAGCTGGCCATGTGCCCTTTGGCTGTCTTCTAAAAGAATTTTACTTCACGGACACCTACAGTATGGTGGAATCACAACATTTCCTTCCATTCTGAGCGGGAGCCAATTTTGAAGATGCCTTATGCAAGCACATGAATCATGAAGCAACTTAATATTCATTCACACTTACCATTCTATCAAGTTCTGCTGCAGTGCGACAGTATCTCTTCACTGGAATACTATCTTCCATTGAAAAATCACTAGCTTTCTTGATAAGCTGCTGAATGTGCTCCGCAGGGTCCATATTGAAATTTAAAACTGTGAAAATCTAAGCATGTAACCCATCCTGAAACCAACAGAAAACAAACCCAAAAGTTAATCAGTTTTTCTACTTGATCACTGGTGGAAACCAGTTACTAAATGATTAAGCACCTGAAACCTATTCCTATGTATATTTACCTTTACACCTTGGCATTTAATATTGGTGTTCATCCTGTACATTGAGCGTAAGTTTCTGTTTACAGGTACTTTACCTGGTGCCAGATTCGTTCTTCGGATAGATGGGCTTGCTGCCCTGGTCTTTGTGCTCAGAAGCGAATAGGCACCAGGCCCGTTATGCGAAGGTGGAACATCTGTTATTAAGTAACTGATACTTGGCTCAGAACTGTTGGAATAGTGTGATGCACCTCAATTATCTCAGGGGAAAGTCGATTGTTGGACTATGTACACAAAAGCCTCACTGTGGCTACTGTGGATACTATACTAATGATCATGCAACCTACTAACACACATAATTCATAACAGTAACCATCTGCAGCATAGCAAGCATTCGCGCTACTTCACCGCTAACACTGCATAGCACTCCATCATACATGGTATTCAAAAGAAAAGTTGGTTTTGTTCGGTATATTTTTCAATGTCCGATAACAACATGATATATCAAAGTGCCATTCCCATTTCTCGATTCAAACAAAGCTCATCTGTGAGTTCAAATAATTTCACTATGTTAACTTCCTTGATTAAATTGCTTGGCTGCTCCTGGTGGACAGCAATTTATTGCAGTGCTACCAAGTTGTCTATATACATTTGGAAGTGCTTAGTGCTGTTACCATGAGAGCAACCACCCAGAAGAGATATTAAACGTAATGTAGCAGTTTCTGAAAGTCTTATTAAAACACTAGCCAGAGTCTTTGTGTGATCTTGTACCTCTGTATGCGCTGATTTTGTAACCTGAGACCAGATGCTTCCATTCCCTGCATAGGGGCCTATAGCCTAATCCTGTGTGGGAAAGGAGCATCTGGCGAGGTTGGCAAGTTGTTTGATCGCCGCATTCCAAAAAATTTGGAAGAACACTTCAGGTTGTGTCATGCACAGAACCTGCGTTCAGATCGAAGACAATACATCATGTCTAGCGGTCACGACTTGGAGTATGCACATTATTGACTTCTTGGCAGAGACAATCAAGACCATGCTGAGCGTGAGTTTACCGGCGGGAACCTGTTCGCTGCTAACCTCGCTAGATGTTCCTTTCCGCCACACGGTTAGGAGCAGCAGGCTCCAGTATAGAGGAATGGAGAATCTGGTTTCAGGTTATGTCTAGTTGGCTACCCGGTACGTTTTGTCAGGAAGGTGAAAAAATTATTTGCAGGCCAGGTGATACATGCGCAACTCAGTACAGCATAGCATCATGACGTCATGAGGAAGATTTCTTATCACTTACAGAAGATCAAATTCCTCCACACACGCAATTGCCACTATCGTAAGCACTCGAATCCATCAGCTGCTTGCAATGAGGTCAGGGGATTCTAACCTGGAACCAGATGCTTCCATTCCCTGCATAAGGACCTATAGCCTGATCGTGTGCGAGAAAGGAGGTTCCTTTCCTCTACACAGTTGAGAGCAGTAGGCTCATGTATAGGAGGAAAGGAGCATCTGGTTTCAGGTTACGATTTCAGGTTAGGGGATTCAGAAGCCTTCATGGTATCCAAGTGCAGCATGGAAGTAGAGTGAAATAGCCGGCATGAAGACTGAAGGATGAAATATATTTTTGTATATATACTTCCTATCATATTACAGCTACAGTAATACCATTGCTGAAGACTAGCTTTCGCTCTTCTTTTATCGTTCATAATATATACCTCCCATTATATATTCAGGGGTACCAGCCAGGAAAATACAAAAGCATTCATGAAAGCATACCAAATTTAGCAAAACCAAACATAGCTAGCTACCAAAAACATGCCGGTGTCCCACAAAATTATGAAAAACATTCAACTGTTCTTATACTCTACGTTTCGTGCAAAAATAAGCCAGTTAGCTACAGGTAGAAGTATATACCTCAAAAACCACGCAATATTTGCACTAGCCATAAAATTTCAGCCATGTTCCATACTAGGATTGGCTTTGTAAATAATATTGTAATTTCATCATAAAATTTAATCCTGGGCTATAAAAACTTTTCATAATTGTTTTAAGTTGCTCAAGATGGTCTCTGAGGTTTTTGTCATTTTTTTTCTTTCATACCACAAATCTTGCGAATGCCAAATTGGTGATAAACTCTGAGTGTTGAGGGCCTAAGTTCTGCTTTCGGAGAGGTCTCATGATAATAATTTTGTAACAAATGTAACAAGAGTTTGCAAGCTTAGGTGTTGAGCAACTATGCCCTGTTCTACGAATCCAGTGATGTACGTATATACCTAAAAAACTACAATATAATAATGGAAACGGAAGCCGTTACTCTCATGAACGCATACTCAGGCAGACCTACATCCGATGTTAAACATCGGACCAGGCGGGATTTGAAGCCAAGACCTTGAGCTTCCATCACTACATTGTGCTGATTCGCCTTCATTCAGTTACCTCTCTCAGGTTCGCGCGCACTTCGTGGATGTAGTAGTTGATAGTGATCAACACATTCGCAGTGTAATCGTCCGTCGGAGATAGTGATCTGCGCTAGCATAGTTGGGCGAGATAATGAGGACCTATGACAATGCATTCACGAGAGTAACAGTTTCCATCACTACGCTACACTGATTCGCCTTCGTTCAACAATGGAAATATCTGTAAAAGCGACTAAATCTCTGTAAAGAAGTATATACTGTTTAACTCATTCTGCTTGACCCAAAGTAGTGTTTAATGCTCCAGTAGTGTAAAATTTTGAGTTTCATTGCCAGTTTTAACACCTCTAAATTTGAGCTTCTAGTTTCCAGCATGCAATTTAGCTACGATTTTATGTGTATTGTGTTTTAGTTTAGCATGTAGAAATGAAACAGAAACTTGGTCTTCAGCTTACGGTAGTGAGGAGTAACTCTGCAGGCAGTAGCTCCACTCTTAATATCAAGGCAAAAGTAGCAGTTGCAAGAAAAATACCAGAACCAAAAGCAATTGCATGAGACAATTATTCTCGTGAAAAAAACATCTTCGGAGGCTATGAGGTTCTAAGAATGGGTATCTGCTAATTGATGAATGACCGAGGAAAGCTCAAGAGGCGACTTTTGGCAATAAGGTTACTATAGGCTCAGAGAAGGAATATAATGGTATACTGACCTGCAAAGAAGAAGATGAGCAGTCATTTATACAATATATATATGTCAAAACTAAAAACAGAGCTTTGTGCAGGATGAACGAGTCTGATCTAATGAAGCTAAAACTGGTGGTGATCACTGGAGCAGATTAAGTATGAGAAATGGCCGTTACTTCTTAAAGCAACCAGGCAATCCAAAATGGGCAATCATAACAAACACGTATAATGTGTGTGCTGAAATTCAGAAATTACTATTCTCAAACAGTAGCCATGTCTTTTCGTTTTACCAGGAGTGAGAATGTTATTTTCAGAAAGAGGCAGAAAAACAGGGGCAAAATATATTTAACTGAAGCAGTGATAGAGTTTAAGCATATCAGTTAACTATAGAAATTAGTATTATGCATCAGGGGCAAACAGGCTCGTCTGATTGTGGAGGCAGTATAGGGAGTAGGTATAACTGCATCAGGGCATGAGCAAAAAAGACTAATTTATTTGCTCAGACAGAAAGTGGTATTGAATCTGGTGAGTCCCATAATGCGACTCCATACCAGCCAACAAGCTTCAATATTAACCTGTGCATACCGTCACCTAATCACAGGACATTGTTTGCTTTTTATTGGAACGCATGAAAAGGAAATTGAACAAATTTAATCTCGAAAGCACTGATTTAGATCCAGTTCCTGGTTTGCTTACCATCATAGAAGCAAAGATGGGTCCTGGACATCATTTGGTCATGAAATGAAAAAAATTACAGTACATTATTTGTGTCCTCAGATTAAAGAGATTTTTACCTCAAAGTGTCATAATGTAACTGAACTTCAAATTCCTGAAAGGGGGCAGAATAAATATGAACAGGTAAAAAATGGCAGGCTGTTTCCTATCAAGAACCCTATAACTTTCTTTGGTCATTCGTAACACTCACTCAATCACGGCTCGACATCATGGAAGACCCTACAGCATGAGGAACCCATCTTTTTCCTTGCTAACCGGGCAGAAAAAAGAAACAAGCATATATCTGGATTTATTGCCCATTTGCCCCAAATCACATATGTACACACAAGCACAGGAAAATCAACAGAATACTGAAGTTTTCAGAAACGTAGGGTCCAAATCATGGGACTAGGCAACAGCTATGTTTAATATCAACTCTTGATCGAATATGGTTCAATAACGTTGGAAAAAACATTTAAGTAATTGTTATATTCAACAATATGATGGATAAGGTTTTAGCTTCGTAGTAACCGAAAATGACTGTACACAGCAATTTTTCCACAAACGGCGTCTTTAGGGGTCATGTCTAAATCCTAATACTACCGTGGGGATAGTCTGTCAGCAGGCAGACGCACGGTAGTTGCGCAAAAGTACTTGCGTGCAGAAGTGGCCAGACGAACTCAGTTTGCAAGCACTTAAGTCTATTCAAAGTATTTAATTGCATTCTAACTCATTCGGACTCCATCTGAACCACTTGTTGGAAAACAAAAAAGCAGTCCTCCAGCAACTCAGAAGTTATCAGACCAGGTCTAATCACTTGATCAGTTGAACACAACGAATTATAAAGAATGCGTTGATGCTCCAACCTGAATATGTAAACAAAAGTTGCATGTGCACTATTCTGACATCATGAAAGAAAAATTGTCCAAGCAATAGAATGTTGGAACATTAGTAGATGATCACCGAGCAATCAATTTCCATCCAGAATGTGAACAAGACAGCCAGACAAGCCACAATCACGCAAATATTTCTGTTAAAATAGGGCGCCGGGTACACTGAAATCTGACAGAAGGTTGAGGTTGTGTGGCATAATGAAAGCTGAAAACAAGCTCAATCTTTTTTACTACAAGAATATTCTGAAGCTTGATTTTTTTTCGTGACGGTAGCTCAGAAAAAACCTAGAATAAGGTCACTGCGTAAGATCACTCAAAAGCCTTCAAATTTTACTGTTGGAATACTTTTGAAGTTTTTATGTTTTTATCTGTGATAATGGCTGAGAAAGAACTTGAAGATTTTATAATAAGAAAGCTTGCCATTGAAAATTGAAAATTATATTGACAAAAGCCTAGAAAAACTCAATTTCTTTAGAATAAGAATATATATTCTGAAAGCTCATGTACTATAAGCTGAGACAAAAAAGATTTTTTTTTTAATAAAAGTTGCTCTGAAAACTTTCATACTATGGTGAAAACAGAAGAGAAAGAACTTTGATTTTTTTTTATGAGAACAATCTCAAAGCCTTCCACACTTTTGTGATGACATACGAGAATTTTGTATGATACGAATATTCTGAAGGCTTAAATTTTCTGGTAACATTAGTTGAGAACAGGAAGAGTTTTTCTGCACAATAAAATTGCTCTAAAGTTCACACATATTTTTGTGACAATAGCTGAGAAAAAACTTCTTATTTGTTAAAATAGTAGTTACTCTGAAAGCTTGCCTTGTTTGCAATGAAAGCTGAGGACAAACTCAAATTTTAGTTTTACATAAATAACCCAAAAGCTTACAGTTTTGGTGACTGCTGCACATGATAATAACAGAAATGTCTCTTTTACAAGGACAGTTCTATAAGAATACAAGCCTCCAATTCGACTAAAAATTAAGATCGATCTAAGAACAAACCCAGGCTCAGCTAAATAAAACAGCAACACTATTAGATAACAAAGGTGTTCAAATCTTGTACTAAGACAAAGACTTCAGAAGGGATGAATTCAAATATCATTACCTTTCTGTTTTGATAGATATTTTTCAATGGTGAAAAAAGTAGTTCTACTTCAGAAATGGCCAAATTTTGAGTTTCAACTCAACTCAAATTTTCTGAATTCTTATAAAAAAATAGTGTACTCTGACAGCTTCCATTCTCTTGTGAAAATACTTGTGATAAACAAGAATTACTTTACCTTTTGCATAGGAATCACTTTTGAGATGTGCATAATTTTGTGATAACAGCCGACAAATAAATTCTTTTTTTCAGTGTAATAATTACACTTTTTTCAATAAGCAACACAAGCTTTTGTCTGAGGCTCGATGTTGCTTAAGTTTTCTTCTTGCCCATGCTCGACAGTTGCTTAGTTGTTGCTTACTAACCACAGAGAGGATTTGCCAAAATTTAACAATAGAGGCGTTTTTTCACCTGGTCAAGTTTTGAACTGCTTTTGATGCAATTCTGCTAGTGTTTGTTGTTTAAAAGTTCCTGGCAAAATGGAATGATAAGAGGAATTAATAGTTGTTATAGTAAAATGTTCTTAATATGCATTATTACAGCCTTTTTTGTCTTCTTACAATTCTAAGTTTCTGGGCCTTGTCCAGGCTGAACTTTTGCTTAGCTGTTGCTAAACCTTTTGAAAGAGTCAACTTCTATTGCTTTTTCTATCATGGATGAGAAAGAAATGGTGTGTTTCGTTTTTAGTGTAACATTTAGTTAACTGGAAATTTTGTACTTTTTCGTTATTGTAAGCTGAGAATGAACTCAAATTTACTCTAGCATAAGTGAGTACTCTGAAAGCTAGCAATGTTTGTAATAAAACTGCCAAAGAAGTCAATTCTTGCAAGGTAACAAGTCTCTATTTGCATAGTTTCATGAGAATAGCAAGATACATTTTACAGAAGAATTACTCTGCAAGCTTACAATTGTTTCCGTGAGAGAGAATTCTTGTTTTTTCCAATTTAAGAATATTCTGAATACTTCAGTGAGAAGCATCTTGAACCAAAAAATAATTCTATCACCTAAATATTTTTATTCCGTGAGTTGTAACATGTAGTCCCGCAATAACATTACTATTTCCAGAAACGTCTTATCTTGGAGTATAAGATCTTGTGTCCTTTCAGCTCAAAATAAGGAAAAAGAATTTTTCTATCCTTATGTCAACTTGGGCAACGAAGAACATAAGATCTCGAACATAAGAACAATCTGTATGCACTTATGTTTTTCTTTTTCTCTTATGTTCTTATGTCATCAATGAGAACTAGGCTTTCCAACAAATGTTCCTATTCAATATGCAACTGATCTTTGACCGAGGTTCCGAATTTAGTGGGAATGACTCATTCCAAAGACTTGCCTCTTCCCCACGTCTACCGCACAGACAGACTGACGAGTCTGAATTCGGATTTGGACATGATCCCTTAGTGCCTTAAGTTACCAGAGAGAGTAATCCTGCAGGAGACTACTCACAGAAAAATGAGCAAAGATATCAATTGAAAAACCTGTTGACAGTAACAGATACACGGTTGATATCATATCACACTAGAGTGTCTCCACAAGAGGTGAAAATGTATACATTAAATTTCTGTGACTGTTTCCTTTCAATAAAAAATGGCTGCTAGAGCATTAATAGGCCTCGATGGAAGTAAAAAAAATTTGTTTTGGTCTCAATAACTGTTGCACCTGCTGCAGAGTACAGTTGAATGAACATGCATGAAAACAGACTCATTAGCAGTAACAAGAATAATCCAATATTTGTTGGTTATGCAAGCTTTACTCTCTTGGTCTTCGTTAGTTTAGTGACTAGAGTATTCTGAGGACGCCAAGGATAACTCATTTGGAATCATATGTTGACAGCTCAGAGGATTTTCAACATATATATATATATGTAGTCCTGAACATATTTTTGCGAGTTTGTTAAACCACTTGAAAGAGAAAATGACACTGCATAAACGCATTCATTCATTTAGTCCAATACCAGATAAAGACTAATGCCTGGAACGGTCAAGGACTGTTTTGTCTGGGGATGACCCAACTCTGATATTAGACTATAACTCTTTTTATTAAGGCTGAAAAATATTGTTGTGGCAACAGACGGAATTCAGGGAAAACTATCTCACGTACTCATCACAGGTACTATAAAACCTTCCAAATCATGCTGAACTAGTATATAGTACTTGAATATAAATACCCAATGTCATCTGCGAATGCATATGGCATCTTTTTTGCAAGGCACAATGACACATTACCTGACCAAAACAGATAAAATAAAAAGATCAGATCAGATATACACAAGTCCAAATGGAATCAAGTTCAAAACTGCCTAAGAGAAAAATCTACCAAACTTTCTTTATGGTTTCACTTTCACTTATAAGGTCATTGTATTGCGTTAATACAACGATCCTTCCTCTTTCGAAAAATTTTTTGAGTCTTAACCATCCCAAGCTTAATAAAAGAGTTACAGTGATGGAAAGTAACAGATGGAAAATTTGTCCTTCCTTTTACTGACAGCAGTGTTCTTCGATACACCATATGGATATTGACAAAAAACATACCCATAAAACTATTCGTTTCTTAATAAAAGCTACAAAATATTTTAATACGAAAGAGCATTGGAGCTTTTCCCTTTTATCATTGGTTTTGGTGTTTGAGGCTTCCGTGAGAATCATCTAACCACAAGAATCAAAGCATAACTGCTCAATATATATATTAGATTCAAGCACAATGAGAATGCAGCATAAGAGACAACTTAAAAGGAAAATTCAGTTTTGCTCAAGAAATCTGATGCTGCTCTCCACACAAAGCTGCTGAGAAAATTCAGGTGAGCACTTTTTTAACCAAATCCGTACCAAGCATTTCAAACAAAAACATCAAAGCTAGCAAGACATGGAGAGAACTTTGGAAACAAAGCCAAACAAATGTTCGTATAAATTGCAAGCAGTGTCTCAATGACGAATGAAATGTTGTCCTCTAGACTTAGAAGATATTTAATATCTAGCTGTAACTATCACCACATCAGTTTCCGCCAACGCATCACAGTCCCTTTTCATTAATAGAACATGTTTTCTTCGCACTCCTTCTGGCAAGCCATCACAGTCAACGCAAACATTTTTTTCATGGTGTTTATAATACATAATTAAGAACTAACATATATATTCAAACACTACAACACGCATGACATAGTCAAGCATAAGCCATCTCCATCAAAACAATTGACGGCAACAGCTGAACAAGTTACAAAAATTATACACAATATTCTTGGCAGCAGAAAGAATGCCTTTATTACCCAGATTGTATATACTGTTCAGACCACATCTGGCATATAACTCATTCAGAGGAACTGATGCACTTGTCACTAGAAGAAGTGATCATGACACATTTAATTATTTCACTTGTATATCTTCCCATTTTCTCAGAACAAGACCACTCATTTAGCGAAAGGGGAGGACTTTTAATGGTATATATACACCTAGCACTGACTGATACTGATGGAGTTTGATTGATGGGACACCACAATTGGTCAGCTAATTATTCTAGTCTATCAAAGAAAATGAAAAGTAAATGAAATATACAGTTCTTGTCAGGTTTGGATAAAGTTCAGCAAGATTTACTAATGACACGTTACGTACGGTGTTGGGCTAAAGCCGTATGTAACTCACATCTTGTTGATACTCAAACAAATAGAATGATTTCATATTCTCAGACTTACATAATTATGTGAAACACAAATGGACCCCCAAAAATCTGCAGAAGATATAACAGAAGCTGCATTCGGCTTCAAATTTCTTGAGATCAGGTGTTACGTACGGGTACGAAATTGACCATTTCCAGTTTTCAGCATAAATCACAATTTCTTCAGAAAACAATGCTCGCCAGGTAGCAAAAATGGCTCAGACCTTAATAAATTATCAGATATGAACGATTCACAAAAACAGTAAAATAAATCCACTATGTGTAGCTGTGGTTTTCCTGATGGTTTTAAGGACAAAATGTTACATACGGGCAGAAAACATAGATCACTGTCAGATCATGTTATACAAGGGCACTGAAACATCAAATGCCAACAATACTCCCCAGCAGGTAATACAATTATTCGTGATTTTAAATTTGAAAGTATTCAAAACGACCACCAATTTTGAATCTGGTGCGCAACTTTTGTTTTTGCCAGCTTATAGTCTCCTGCCAAGCTGTATAGACAGGTTTATTTTCTGACAGGGTAAAGGTGATGCAAGTGTATTGGATGCACATTTCGTTTTGGTCATCATACTGGTTGTTCTGATATATTGCATGTATCAGACGGAAATTGGTGTTATGTACAGTCAAATTCATGTGGTTTTTGTAAACGTGCTCTACAAACTAGCTAAAACTACCAACATAAATTTTTGGCACAACCCCGTCAGAGCTTCTGGGACATATTTTGTAGATGGCTGTAGCTACAACTACCCACATAAATATCGACACAACCCCACCTCCCCCATTTCAACGTTGTTAAAGGCATTTGGCACCCTGCTAGAGTTGCTAACCTGATAGAATACCTAACACTGAAATGGGGGAGGGGGTCTATACTCAAGCTTCAGCAAATATGTTTTTGGAGAATCAGATTTTGTTCCCCTCGAAACCCTGTTAGGCGATCGGACTGAACGAACTTTTTAGCTCCAGATTTTCTGTGAAAAAAGTGCCGGTGGGCGAACATTACCTTACCTGGTGCCAGATGTTGTTCTTCGCATAGAGGGGCTTGCTGCCCTGGTCTCTGTGCTCAGATAACACCGAATAGGCAGCAGGCCCGCTATGCGGAGGTGGAGGATCTGTTATCAGGTAAACATTACCACGCCTGTTTCATAAGGGGCCTATGCAACTGCCTCGATGATGCAGTTAGCATTTTTGGTATACCGGACCAGAGAAAACAAATTATTATTTTTCTTTAGTCCATATCAGTGATGCATGAATAAGGAAAATTTATTATAATTCACGAAGTATTTAAACTTCCATGAAAAGATAATCCTACTTCGAATGTGAAGTCCATGTAACAACAAACACCAAACAGAAGATGTGGTTATTGCTACTATTTGCATGCCAGAGTGCTGATATTTTTCCATAATGCAATTTTATCAGCATTTAAATACATGTTATTGCCGAGCATTAAACTTTTTGTTTCGCACATTCGGGAATTTTTTCAACAACTTGACAAACTTTCCTTGATTGTCAGTGATCTGCTTCTCAGTCTACCAGATTGGATTTGCTGAGAACAGTTATGCAGCCACGGTTCACAGGAAAAAATTCTTGATTCCTACGGTGGGAATTTAGGGCGAGAAATACATGTTTCCCACTCTTTTTCTCACGGTAGTAAACGTGCAACTAACATCACCGCAAGAAAATGTAAATTCCACCCACCCTATTTTA
>JAOBRC010237243.1:0-14480 GCA_027575255.1 Scolionema suvaense | reverse complement strand
AGTATTGGTACTCAGCTTCTACTATGCAATCCTGTTTGCCTGATTGGCTATGTATACGCTTCTTGGAGGTTTTTCTACGAGCGCATTAGGGTTGAAGAATATCATCTGATCCAGTTCTTTCAGCAAGATTACATTGATTATATTGGGAAAGTTCGTACTGGACTTCCATTTATTTCTGGTCTGGAGGAAGAAGTTAGACCTCTACTGACAAGGAGTAGTTGATTATTTACCTAAAACAAGTCTGATAAGTTATATAGTGCTTGTATTTATTTTGTGGGATTGATTTAGTTACTTTTGTGTGAATATGTAAGAGCTTTCCTGTAACAGATTATGTTCTTATAAATTGTGATGCAATGGTTATAGTAGCAAATTATCACACGTGCTGTGCGGTATGTCGTTGTAGTGGAAAAATTGTCAAATGCAAAAGATTTTTTGTTCAAGCTGTTTTTGACCTGCAGAGGTTTGCTTCTCTCTGCACAATTGTTTGACTTGCATATCCAATGGAAATTTCAATCCAGATGGAAGCTGCAGGAGAGGCTTATTGGTGAGATTTTCATGAGGCGAGTGATCTATGTTCGCCTGATTGAACCCTCAGGTGAGTGTATGATCAAGCGGGACTGCATGGTGTGAGTGGAAGGGCACGGCCGAGACCTTATTTTTAATGTATTTTTCTTGTGTTGTAACAGTTGTGTAATTTCTTGTTTGTTCTTTCTACTTGTGGTCCTTCCTACGTAATGTGGGATTGTGAAAATTTTAAATGACTGCATAGTGCTGGTCACTCGTCTTGTGTGATGCTGAGTATTGGCGCCTTAAAAATTTTTGAAAGCTACGCCCAGGTCATAAGTCCTGGTGCACAGGTGGTTTGTTCTCACCACTAGTCTTCAATTTTTGAACCATTTGCACGGTTTGTGCGTTAATTGATGCAGGCCGCCTCAGTTATCTATTTCGGTAGTCTTCCATTCTCGCGTTATCAGGTCTTTATGCTCAAATCAAGTGGGTATTTCAGCCAATCCATCAGTGGAGCATCCTTCTGTCAATAGGGAAGAAGTCATTGTCAGACTTAGCTTTATTGGAGTGTGGTACTTCTAGTTTCACCACATGCTTCTTGTTGTGTTACTCATTACACTCAGGTGTTTTGTTACCTCTTCATCTAAGTATTGCAGCAGTGCTGGTCTGGATGTCTGGAAATCAGGACATTTTGCTGGTCAAGAGGTATATGCTGCCGGTCACTTGTGGTCATGGTTTTCACTAAAGATTTGACAAAGACAAGTGCACTTGGGCGGACTTTTTAGTCTCCTGACCTCCAGGCACTAAAAGCTAGTTGGAAAAAATAAAAAAATGTAGTGATACATGATTGTAAGACTTATGGATCTAACAGTCCACGCAATATTTTGACTCTTAATACAATCAACTTGTGAATAGAGAGGAGAAAATGAATCGCTTTTTATCCACAACATTCATAGGCACCAACCATGGAGGCCATCTTGAAAATCCCTGGTCCATATGAAATGCTGTATTTCGCAGAATTCCATTCCATGCGAAGGCAGAAAGCAAGCCTTGATAAGTTCATACTGGCAGACATTTATGTTTGCTCTGTGTGGGGCTTAAGTTGGTATGAAGGTCGAAAAGATGGTGGAAAAAAACACACTGATGCCACATAGTTTCCGTGAGAGGTGATGTAGGAAATATACTATTATGAACACAACTTACTTCTCCTCTTCTTGTCAATCAAGATGATCTACGCAAGGGATGTTCTTGTCAGTCAAAGAGCAAAACACGCCCGTCATTGGCCGATGACCAATTTCAGGGCCTGCTTCAGACCTCTGTTTTGCTTGGCGGGCTCGTTTCTGCCCTCGCCTTCTCTTCTAAAATTTGACTAGGTCACCGTTCAGTCTCCAAACTTGTCAGGATTATAGTTCTACCTTTTTTCTTTACATTTTTGTTGTAAAAACCATATATAACTTCTGTAACAGATTCGCAGAAGAGTCTAAAAATGACTTAACGCTTGTTTTTTTTTCATTATAAATTAGGAAATTTTTGGAAAAATGTGTCTTCAATCTCAAACTATGGAAAACGTTTCTAGCGAACGAATGTGGATTTGTTGTACTAACTAAATCATAAAGTAAAATGATTTTGCTGTATTTTTGCCAAGTTTTGAGCTTCCCTTGAAGTAACCGCAAGAATTTATGGAAGAGAGGAAAAAAATCGTGAAAAGATTATTCCAGAATTTTTGTACATCCTTTAACAGAAAGTCATCCATATCTGAAAAAATACCTAAAAAATAAGTAGAGTTAAAAAACTTTTAGGTTTACAGCATTCACTGTTTTTGAGGTACATATTTAAAAAAACTACAGGAGGGGGTTATATGGACTCTGCCTAATAGTGTTACCTGGCAGAGCCATTTATTTCTGGCCTAGTGAAATGTAGGCATGTGCTAAGAAGGGGGCAGTGATCACACATCTCTCAGTGATCACACATCTCTCAGTGATCACACATCTCTCAGTGAGCTCACATCGCTAAGTGGTCACACATCTCTCAGTGATCACACATCACTCAGCGATCACACATCACTCAGTGATAAACCAAGCAGGAAGTTGTGTCTGTTGTACTGCTCCTCTTATTGATTGTTTTTATGCAGGTTTTTACTTAACGTACTTATGAGGAGGCTCAGCCGCTGGCCTGTGTTATAAATCTCCACATTGATTCGTATAGGGAGCTAACCCCTAAATCATGTACATAATCAGTATTTTTGTAGTCCAATTCATTCATTTTCCTTGAATTGGTTCTTTGATGAATCACATCGTTTTTCTTCATATATGAAATTTTTTTATATTAGGTCAGTCGTTTTCTTGTAGTCCATCTCATTGACTGAGCTCATCCTGTGTATGTGGAGAATTACAGTACGCCACATGTGCCTGGAATGTATTACTTTATGTGCCTCTCGTGATGTTTTTCATTCCATGAATTTTTGTGTTAATTTCTCTCTACATCTGAATTTTTTTTGACTATGTTAGATTAGTGGAGGTCAAGTTGGCTGGGCGCATAGGTGCTAATCAACATCTGAATTTGTATTATTACTTTGACAAAGCTTTGAAAATCTGTAGACATTGTTAGGTTGTCGCAGATGACAAGGGTATTTTCTACATCCTATTCTTTCAGTATTCTGTTCCAGGTCTTGGTGTCAGCACTCTTTTAATAGTAAAAGAATTCATAGTTTGTGACCTGAGGAAAAGTTGAAAAATATATTATGACTTGTAATGATGTTTGTCAAGGGTTTTCTTGTCTTGTTTTTCGTGTTTTGGTGTTGTTTTTGTTTCTCAATTTCATTCCTATTGCTTGTAATTGCCCTGTGCAATCCTGAGTGTTGGCGCCTTAAATCATTGTGTAAAGGTACGTCCAGGTCCCAAGTCCTGGAGCACCGGTATAATTACTGGTCAATATCATATTTCCCTGGAATCATTTTATGGCTTTGTAAATTATTGTTGCAGGCAGCTTTGCATATCATTTTCGATAACCATCTGCACTTAGTAATATCTTAGTGCAAATAGCATCTCACGTGGGTTTTTGTAGGTGCTCTGTGGGTCTATTCATTGGCTGAGCTATCCCTGTAAAGGAAAAGAAGTTACCAAAATACTGGCCTCTTTGGAGCGTTTTACTCCTGCGTTCAATTTTCCTTCTCGTATTTTCATTCAATACGCTTAGGTGTCTTGTTCCTATCTTCATCTTTATCAGGTCTTTTTGCCCTTTCCTTATCCAGCATCCACGTAAAGCCTGATTGGGGCGAACGAAATCTGTTCCCTCTGTGCAAGTTTGTGAAGGCCTGTTATACATTTGTGTTTGATTTGTGCTGCAATCCTTCGTGACAAGATTATTCATTATTTCCCAAGTTAGCTTCATGCTGTGAGTTTTTCCATCTTGTTTAGCACCCTGCATGCTATATTGTTTTCTTTGGTTTTGCCAAATCGCTTTACAGTATACGTACATATGTACTGCATTGTATAGTTTTGAATATGAAAGCACATGACTGCTCTGTGCGATAGAAGTTTTTATAGTGACAGCTTTTGAGGAGATGTTGCTTAAATTGAAGACAGGAAGCATGATGGCGGCTATCCATGTATTTGATATGGAATTGAAGTGTATGGAATGATAAAGATGGAAAACTTATTTTTAACATGTGGACGGACACTTGACGAAAACCTTTCTTCATTGTTGACTTGGAATTGGAAGACACATGAAGTGGTTTCCCGGCTTTCTGCAGAATTAGCTGATAAAGATCAAAGAGAATTGACGTGTTATCAATTATTTAATCATCCTCATGCAAATGATTTGATTCGGGCAACTGTGAAGCTGCTCGGACATGAGGATAACAAGTAAGGTTTCTCTTTGTGCATGTCTTCATTGCTACTATAATGATGTTCTATTGAGAGAGTTGCCTTCATGACCACCTATATGAAATTTAAAGTATCAGTAATTAGAGCAAGTGGTGGAGTCGCAATTTGGCAATGGCTGTTTTTAGGGATTTTTCAAAATATTCCAAGATCCATTTGCTACCGTCTTGTAATTTTTAACTTCTAGGTGATAGTCCAGCTTTAAGTTTAAGTTTTGTTTCCTCAAAGATAAGGGGGAAGTCATTTTGCTGATGATGTTATGCCATGATAAGAAAAACACTCGCGAGATACGCCACCCGATGGACTAATTTTAAAGGAGAACTAATGACAATAATATAAGTTGGCCTTAAGTTAAAGAGAGTCATATCAAAAATGATTGGCCGGCTTTTGTTTGGCTCCTAAACCTTTCGTTGTCCCAAAATCCTCCATTCAAGTAGATTGCTTTTCCACTACGCTCACCGCCATTAGTGCTTCCCGCCAAAGGAGAAGAAAGTCTGGACACAAATCTGCTTCGATGACAGTGACGCCAACACGGCACTATGCATCGCACTCCACGCTCCTGTTCTCTTGAACGGGACGTGCGATTTAGAACCAGGTCAAGTAGAGAAATGCTCTAAATATAATTAACAAATGAGAAATTGATCAATTTGTTGTTGTCTGCGCAGTTTACTTTCCAATTACAAGAACAGAATGTCCATGTCTAGGATGAAATTGCGTTGTAAAGGAATGACATTGTAATGCGGTCTCAAGGAAAGGGTGTCGCATGTTTACTTTTGCTGCTATCAAACTGTAGTTGCTGAAAGGAAAACAATGGGTCGCGTAGCGCGCAGAGCAAATAAAATCGGTTTGTTTTCAGAAGATACGTGATTTTAATATTTTGACAGCTCTCTGTCAGAATACACTCCAGGGAAAATGTTTGAGCGAAGTTGGTAACCCGAACCATGTGAGGATGCATAGAAATGTTTTGAAAGAGTAGATTTTGGTTATGACTGTGGAGTTTTAGATGAATGCAGGGATTCGATACAAACACGCAATGCGTTATCTGAATACTTGAAGACCACTTACTAAATACTCTGGAGTTGGGCGCTACGACATCATGGCTTGTTGATAGATGAAGAGTGAACGGCTAGCTGGTCTGCAGACACAGCATCGTCGGACTAGCTTATTATGGAATAGAAAATGCTTCGATGGCGGATATTGTACAAATTTTCAAGGTGACCTGGGCTTCGATCAGGCAAGGTAGTCCTATCTGATCTAGCTAACCATCTAGCCTGGCTAAGCTGTAGCTTGACATCTGACTTTTGCCTCTGAGATTCAATTTATTTAGTTCCTTTCTATAAAATCCATGTTTCATGAACATGTATCCTGACAGTATGAATCACACAGTATTGGAAGATCCTATGCAACAAAGTTACTTTTTCTGAAAGCTTTGTTGAATTAAACTTTACTGTATGTGGAAAAATCAGATTTATACTGAATGTGGACAAAGCATCAGAGGTATGGGTTTTATTTGGTTTTACATTTCTTATATCATACCCCTAGCTCTATAGTAAGTGACTATACTCTCAGCTGCTAGGTATAAAAACATTCTGTTTTCCTTGACGTTAGTAACTACAAATCTAAAGGCCCATTTTGCTTTTGCTGGCACTACTTTGCTGGCCGTATTCTAGAGTGGCTCATACACGTCTCAGCATGCTCCTTCGTTCCCCGGTTTTCAATGGGAAAGAAAACAAAATGGCGACGACCGTGGGATTAACTCAAGCGTAATTTTTTTTACTTTATAGCAGTCAGTTGGGCCGCGGAGACGGGGGGGCCGGGGGGCCATGGCCCCCCCCACTTTTTTCCAAAGTGAAATTTTTTACTATTATGACTACTAAGGAATGTTACCAAAACAGCATCCAAACTATGATCTGGCCCCCCCCCCCCCCACTTTAAATTACGCTCCGCGGCCGATGTAAAAAGTTTTCTTGTTTTCTGATTCAGGTAAAGTTGTTCTTTCATTTAAAATTAATTTGTATTGGCACAATTAGTTCTCCTTTAACCATTTTATCTTAGTTGACGTCTTCATGGAAATTGCGTTGATGAAGTTAGTTTTAGAAAAATAGCCGAAAATGAGCCCTGTTTAAACTATGACTTTCAAAATAGTTTTCCTAAAATTTTACTGATCAAATTGTTTTAAAAGCCCCTGAAACCTGATTTTGGATGCAAAAAGCTTAGAAACAGGCTTGATATTGATTAAAAGCGGAATGTTGTTTTTTGGATGTTCACAGGCCTCGGTATAACTTTCTCCGTGTGCCAAACTAAATTGCAGCCGAGGTGATAGAGTCATCACGGTCATGGGTGACCAGTACCACCCAACAAATTCATTTACATGATAACAACTTACAGCGAGGTGCTGGATACAAAAAGCCTCTGGCTTCCTAGTCTTTATAGAAGCACTATATTTATAAGTCCAGCAAATATCTTTCATATTAAAGATGCAGGTCTACATAGCATTGCAGTGCCTCGTAGCTCTGGTGCCATTTACCTATGCATTTCAACTGAGGTCCCGTATGTGGTAAGATGCCAGAAGCCGTAAATTTGACATTAACTTGATAAGTCACACTCTTGTCCGGCTGTCATGGTACATGAATAGATTATCTTCGTTGCTTTATCAGAAATAGTTAGAATTACACACTAGGTTTTTCGCAAGCAACTCACCGGGCTGAAAACCACATAAATTTATATAGATTTTCTTGTTTGCAATAGTGATGCTGGAGCTTAACGTTTTGCTGGTTGAGAGTATTTAGGACTAAAACGCTATTTTTAAGTCTTCTGACAGAATATGCTTCCATACGTAGATAATCTGGTAAATTTTGGATTGAAAATAGCAATCTTTGCCGTGCACCGTTGTAGGCTGCTTCCTATCTGGGGGCAACATTGCTGCCAGCTCCCTCTGTGATTAAATACATGTGCTG
Organism: Scolionema suvaense; assembly: GCA_027575255.1. NCBI lineage: Eukaryota > Metazoa > Cnidaria > Hydrozoa > Limnomedusae > Olindiidae > Scolionema > Scolionema suvaense. The sequence goes on along the minus strand of JAOBRC010237243.1, from coordinate 7,135 downwards.
GAGGAACAGGTTTTATTCTTATTTAGATTTCATTCGGAGAAACTTTTGTAACATTTTTGGGTTAACTTTTGCGAATCAGTATAGATCTCAAATATCATGTGAGAAATATATCAGATAGCAGGGCCTATTCTAGAATTTCAGGGCAGGGTCCGGAGTTGGTCAAAAGGGGCACTTTTTATCGAATTTCCTTAGAAAATCTGTGATTTTAAGCAAATATCAGTCAAAAAGGGCACTTTTTGCCAAGATTTAGGAAGGGCAGTGTCCGATATTCAGACCCCCCTTTTTGTTCTAGAATGGGGCATGGATAGCAATCACAGCAGATCTTATCAGAGAGTAGTTAGCTCATAAACGAGCGAATGAGCAATGTAGAGGCTTCCTGGTGTATGAGGCAATTTGATTGTCACACAAATAGATCATGCTGTGGAGAAGGAACGAGTGAATGAGGAACAGGAAAACAGGAAATATCTGAGGAAATCTCGTTCAGCTTGTGGCTGGCAATACGCGTCCAAAAATGGCTATTTTCGTTTTTTTGTCCGAAGGTGGCAAAAAAAGATCGATGCATGTTATGAATCCTGTTCTGCTTGGAAGTGGCAACTTACTTCCAATTGCTATTTTCCAAGGCCTATCTATATTTGTCAGAAATGGTTCATTCGATTTTTGTCATTTTTGCTGTGTCTGTGGGGCAACATATAACCTATGTTATGACCCATGCACATTATATTTGGAATATCTTATTTGGCTGGCAGGTGGCAATTTTCATCCAAGAATCACTATTTTCAGGATTTTTTCCAAATGTGTCAGAAATGGTTCATCTGTCTTTTTGTCATTTTTGGCGTGAATGTTAGAGTAACTCTGTATACGTTTTGAAACATGTGCCTTGTCTAAGGAAAAGTATGCTTGGCTCACAGGTGGGAATGCATGCCTGAAAATGGCCATTTTCAGGAGTTTTCCATGTATATAAAAAATGGTTCTTCCGCTTTTTCTTGTTTGGGCTTTTTGTATAAATTTTAGAGGTAACATGACCTATGTTGTGTCCTGTAACACAACCTAGATGCTGTGACCCATGTGCCATATCTTGGGAATATCCTATATGTCTATAAATGGCTATTATCAAGGTTTTCTTCGAAATATTTCAAATGCAAAAAGCCTCAATTAAGTTCAGAAGATTCAACTATTTGTATGAGTTGTTAACTGGTAAATGGTGAAATGTTAGCTGAAACTGCATAGGATAGATCTAAACAGTAGGAATGTCTTTTCTATTGCACTGCGATTTATTGGATCTTATTTCACCAGTAAATGATATTCTCTGGAATTTTTATAATTGAAGATCTACGGTAACTGGTGGCCTTTATTGATACGAAGAAGGTGTTGTAGCATTATTGTGAATAGAGTTCTGTTGGCAGAGAAGGTACTACCATTGTATGAATTCCTGTCCGTACTGCAGTGGCAATGTCAGTGTCCTACATTTCATATGGATCAATGTAGTTTCTATCAACATTGATAGCATTAGTTTAGAAAGTACCTTGTCAGCCTTATCAGGTTGCATCTTGAATCAATGAGTATGATCATCGTTTGACTTTAATATTTTGTTTTAAAGTTTTAAAGCACATGACTTGATTGATGCTTAGCTTAATGTTTCTAAAATTTTCCTTTCTGCTTTACAAGGCTCTTGTTCCTTGGAACAATCGATACAATCATGACTTGACCTTAATAATTACGCATAAGGCAGTTAAAGGGTGCTTTTATTTTTTCCTGGTTAGCTTTTTGCCAGCCCACTTGAATTCTTTTATATTCATGTGGTAGTAGCTTGTACTTTCCTGAAGAAGCTTACAAATTGCTGAAGAAGTAAGCTTGTGAATTGCTTTGTCAGGCGTCTGTTGGTTGTATCTTTTGAGTGCTTCGTCCTACCTTACGCGGACTTGTTTTTGCGTGGATTAATTTTTGCGAGTTTTGAGAATTTTTGCTAAATTCGCAAAATTAAATCCTTGCAAAATTTGTCAAAATGATGTCATAAGCTGACTAAAGCAAATACAACTAATTTTTCTAAAGATTTGCTTGGATGCATTCTTTCTCTATATGCGCATGCCGACAACCTCTGTTTCTTTCGTTGATGCTCATTCACTAACTTACTTCAATGCAATTTCTCTGCAAATCTCTGATTCGCAAAAATAAATCCACGTAAAACGCCGCCCCAAAAATTGGACTCGCAAAAATAAGTCCACACAAAAATTTATCCCCTTAAGATATCCTATGTGACATAACAATTTTTCACTTTCGTGCTCACACGTGCTTACCCAGCTTGCTGGCAATATCGGAGCATTTGGGTGGTAGAGATCGAAACAAAACAAGGTATGGTTGTTGTGTCACCAGATCATGCTCTGCATGATGTGAGTGAAGAAACAAAACAAACCTACTTGTGAACAGCAATCCTTTGCTGCATATTCATGCAGACTAACAGAATAACCTGTTAAAAATCAAAGTTTAGCTGTGAAAGAGTGTAATAACCATGTTAGAAGTGAACCAATTGGCTCTCTTGTTCACGTCTTGTCATCCCACACTCTGCTAACCTATCTTGATCAAGCCGAGCAGTATTTAAGTCTTAATGTAGGGACGGATACTAATTGCTTCATTTGAGAAAGGTTACAATAGCAGTTTACTTTGAGTTACAAGACAAGCATCTGCGAATAGGAAGACTCTGTATATGGGTGGGATGTTTTAGATACGTAGAAGATATAGCAGGATGAACATACTACAAGAGTAATAATGTTCATATTTTGTGTTTGTTGCAGAGTTTGCGCCAGTGCAGCCTTCATTCTTGGCAGTTTATGTAGTGAAGATGCTGGAAAAGGATGTTTACTTCGAATTTTGTCTTACGGCCAAGATGATCCTTCTCTTGGTTCTGTGATTCAAAATCTAAATTTGTTACTTAGAGGCAGCAGTTTAGATGGTGTTCTGAATTCAGTTGGGTTGCTTGCTGTCATAGTAAGTCTACATAATTGATCTTTTGATGATGCATATCGGATGATTATTCATTTGGGTTGCTTGCAGTCATAGTAAGTCTACATAATTGATCTTTTGATGATGCATATCGGATGATTATTCAGTTGGGTTGCTTGCTGTCATAGTAAGTCTACATAATTGATCTTTTGATGATGCATATCGGATGATTATTCATTTGGGTTGCTTGCAGTCATAGTAAGTCTACATAATTGTGATCTTTTGATGATGCATATCTGATGATTATTCAGTTGGGTTGCTTGCTGTCATAGTAAGTCTACATAATCGATCTTTTGATGATGCATATCGAATGATTATTCAGTTGGGTTGCTTGCAGTCATAGTCAGTCTACATAATTGTGATCTTTTGATGATGCATATCTGATGATTATTCAGTTGGGTTGCTTACTGTCATAGTAAGTCTACATAATTGTGATCTTTTGATGATGCATATCGGATGATTGTTCAGTGGACATGCCCTGTTGAGATAAGGAGTGGAATTACATAACGCATTTCTTTTGTCTGTGAGTTTGTTTTCTTTTCGAGAGAGTTTTTTTTAATGGTTGTCTTGACATGAAAACAAATCTTGTCAGCTGTCGTAGTATATGTAGCTAATAAAGTGAGGCTTGCTGTTTACTACAGAGACTATTGTTAAAATAGTAAATCTGGCTTGAATCTTACTCATGTTATATGCCTGGTAGTTGTTTAATCGCATCTAGATAATGCAGGTGGTTTTGGATTGTGAATGCAGTTCTATATGCTTCTCTACACCATCTGAGCAAGGTGATCGCAGTGACAAAAAAGATATATCCTGTTAGCTGATTGCGTCAAGCAATTGCAGTGAGGACTTCGCTCAAAAACTGACAAATCCATCTAACGTAGAAAATACAGTGCCACACAGTAACACATGATAGTAAATTGTGCTTAATAACATCAATTCAAAATACATTGAGTGTAATTTAGATGCTGGTACGCCATTGGTATGAAACTAGTGCCATGATTGATTGCGTGTCACTTTTAAAGTGATTGTAAATATTTATTAAGTTTATTAATTTCTACCTAGGGGTTTTATTTACACTCACTAGAAAGCCTTTGAAACATATTGCTGCTGTGGGTTGGTAGATTTATAATATTGGTATTACAAAGTAAGATGTGCTTTTGTTTCAGGCAAGTTCTGTTGCTGGCAGATTGTGGATGCTTCGTAGTTTTGATCTAGACGAAACGATCTGGGCATGCTTTAGGCTCTTGTTTTGCTGTGATGTATCTATTAGAAGCAATGCATCATTGGTTTTGGCAAGGTATATATGTTTTTGTAAGAAACGAGCTTCTTTTTAAGTATTAGATGTCTCTGGTGCTTGAGTCTATTTTTTATTGTCAAAGGACTTAGGTCTTTTTATCATTTGGTTATGCAAAATTGTTTAAAGCCACAGCTGAAGTATGTAGTGCTGGCACCTTGATGATCATTTTTTGTTGTACCCCATAATCTGGCCTTTATTGTTTCTGAGCTATATCTATGCAGTACTTTTTGGTTTGGTTGGTTCCATTCATTCTGTCATTCCATTGTGTCTTAGGCCGATATCACCATTTGAAACCGTTCCTTTCAATTAAAGAGGCAACAATAAGATACTTTTCAGCTGTTAAATGTACTTATCACATTTTCTTTCGAACTTCTTATTATTAATCTTCTATTAATCACAATCTTCTTCTTTTACTTTATGAAGCATATTTAATCAAACTGCTTGAGATAAGTATCTGTGCTACCAGATATTTAAAATGAATTGGGTTGGAAGATTATCCCCCCCTCCCCTGTGGATCTGAAGAATAGAGCGAGAGTTGTCATAGCAACCAAGAATATACCTTAGTGAGTTTATCAATCACACTGGAGTTGCCCATTGGATGAGAGTTGCCCATTGGATGAGAGTTGCTAGGTGGTGAATGCTGTAGGAGTTAGGGATTATGCTTGTCTAAAACAGTGTAAGAACAGTGGAAGGGGTACAAACGGAGGGCCCCCCAAGAAAATCACTGGCACAAGGTGAGAGGCAACAGCGGAAGAATGAAGCTACAAAGAATTGTAAAACAAATGAATGATATATACAGCATAACAAGCAATTTATGAACTGCAAAAGAAAAGGCTATCACAGCAGAGTAACAAGCTAGAAAAGTATGAATAATAAAAAATCTTGAGATTTAGAAAAGGCATTGCTCAAACAGCCAAAAATTTTAAAGATCAATGTATTATAGCATAATAGATCAGGAAAACACTTGTAATGTCTCTGTTCTTAGAAGTTGCCCCTCTGCTTAAAGCAGAGGTTAACGAGCAGGCTTCATACTAAATCTCAAATTGTCGCAAGTGAACTAATCTACCACTGGCAAAAGAGGACCAAAGGATTGATTGTGAAAATTTTTAGTGACCAAATACTTGCGGCTTATTCTTTTGAGATCAGGATTGGAATCTGTTGTGCTTTTTTCCCAGCTGAAACTCATTTCTTTAGCGATCATGGATGGCCGGCCATAACTTTACTCATGTCTATACTAAGAAATGATGGATAAATGGGTAAAACTCTGACGCTCTATCAAAGATTACCTATTTGAGAGGTGTTATTGTCACCTTACTTTAAAAGCTCAATAACCTCTGTAATTGTCACCTTACTTTAAAAGCTCAATAACCTCTGATACTGACGGAAGGAAAAGCGTGGGAACATTCATACCATTATCAGTGAAAATTTGATGCTCGTTATTCCAACTGGTCTAAAGATCAGGGATATTATCTGATCGATGCTAGGCAAATATTTTGGATGAAATAGTAGTTTTTCATCCCGATATGGTCGAATTCAAGAACAAAACAGCACTAAAAAGCATCTTGCAAGTCTTTTACATGCACAATGGGAAATTTTTAGCAAAGAAAGTAAAAAATTTACCAACCTCTTCATTCAGTATTGTTGTTGTCATTATTTTTTTATTATAGCAATAGTTTGTGATGAAATATTGTACAGCAGCCAAACACCCCCCCCCCAGTTGAAGTGAGTTCTTTAAAGCAATACAACGGTCAAAAATGATACTCAGCTCATGGATAGAACATCAAAAAAGATGACGTTTGGTTTTTATTTGAGGTGAAAAGCTTCAGCATTTGTCCTAAAAACTTGCTTCAAAGTTTGGATAATTTATGCGCCCCTCCCTGGTTGATTCACATTAAGCTGTGACATCACTTATGACCATCACTAGGGACACTACTGGCCAACCAGTAAAAAGAATTCTGGAGATGGTTTATTGAACATATCCATGGTCTGACAAAAGAAGTGTAATCAAACATGTTCAGCTGTCCTTAGATCGGGCACAATTCAATCACAGATATTCACTAGTTTCATTGGTCGTAACCCACGTGGTGCATAATTACTGTGCCAAAGAAAGATGGCGGAAACTTTGCAACTTTAAAGGCCTGTATCTCTTGAAAGAAAGCAGCTTTTTACATGAAATAAAGACCAAAGTTCGAGAATTTGAAAGGACCTTCAACTATGTTAATTTGACCGTTCTATTGCTTTAAGAGTCTTCTATTAAATGATTAGTAGGATATCTACATTGCATCTATTTTGTAGGCTGAGTATTCAGATAGAGGGTCGTGCACGAATATTGAACCAACGCAAATGTCGCAAAAATTTGAATATTTTGATTCTATCGCTCTCAACAAGTGATTACGATTATGAGAAGAAAGCTAATGCTGTTTTCGTACTCGCTCAGATCATAAGTGAAGATGTTGGCTGTCGCAATGTGTTGAATTCAAAGAAGTCGGAAATTATGGTAAGATTTGTATGTTTTTTTGTTGTTAGTAATTAGTTTGAGTATGGACTGTGATACCCTAGTTGCACATTTTTAAGGAACAGCTCCTATCGCTAGACAAAGTGCCAGGCCTGCATTGATTAATAAATTATCAGTGCACATAATTTTTGGACTCCCGCTTTAGCGGAAGAGTCCTATAAAATGAGGTCTGTCCGTCCGTCCGTCCTTCCGTCCGTCCGTCCGTCCGTCCTTCCGTCCTTCCGTCCGTCCTTCCGTCCTGCTGTCCGCCACCAACGCATTTTCCCGGATAACCGCTCAATGAATTTTTCTGAAATTTGGTGTGAAGGTGACAATCCGTAATTGAC
>JAOBRC010237132.1:0-14482 GCA_027575255.1 Scolionema suvaense | reverse complement strand
GAGCAATTTCTGTACTCAATGAATAAAACCGTGAAGCCTCCTAAGTCTGCAAAAGTAATCTTTGGTATTTTTAAAGTGCCTCATCCCGGTTTGAGAGGCCTTTTTCTTTGGAAAATAACTATAAAAATTTTTGAGGCATAGTTCCTTTAATGTGCCCCCTGGCCATCCTACAATGTATCGCATGATGACGATTTGCGAAAAGGTCTATTATACCTAACAGGGTCTGCATTAGTGTTGCAGTACCATCCCGTTTCAAATGCCAGGCAGTGACCACTGATACAAAGTTTAGTCACGATAGGTCTCCAGCTGCGCGACCCACGCACTTTCCCTCATCCGCCAATTTTTGTTCCAAGAAAATATAGTTTTTTTATCAATGTTTATTTTGTGTAGATAAGTCTTCAACAGCATGATTATTTTGCTATATCTTTTTACAAGGAAATGATATTTCTAGCGATCTAAAAGAGTGAAAGCACCAATTCTTTCTCATGTCACCAGAATATTGAGGTCCATATTCAAGCATAATGGGGCATGTTCCATTAAAATAAGTCACAGCGATCTACACGCTTTTTATTATAAGCAGTTGTTTTTTCGACTTCAGCCTCGGTTTTTCTGAACATTTTTTGCTTCTCAGCTTTCGATGTTGCTTAGGTGTTGATTAGTTCCTCAAGTCCGCTTTGTATGTCCAATTTCGTAACAATTCATTATGCAACCATGCGACAGCTTCAAGTCTCAATTCCTTAAATTCTATGTACTCTCGGCTAATAAAACGTTCATTTTCTTTCATACGGTTTGTAAAAGGAAGTTGCATAAATGTTTTGGACTTAGGGACAGAATCTCCGGGCTCAGAGTGCTGTTTAGTGTTCGTTTAGATTTTTGACATTTTCAACCTGATGTTACTTATAAAACTGTTGCTTTTTGGAAAGAAGCGTGCACCAGAAAACAACAAGTGCTTGCAGACACCAATGTACTAAACCAGTTTTGAAAACATAAGAGCAATCAAATAAAATCAATAAATTACTTACTCATTACATCAGTCAGCCTCAATCTCAGGCAGGAATCAGATTCCGCGGGAGCTTCTGATGAATTCGATGGACACAGGTGGTCAACGGTTTCGTTGAAATTATAATTTGGAGATTCCATTATTTTGCGGAGAAGAATTGGATGTGAATGAAAAGCTATGGAACAATTTCCCCGGCTAAAGAGCTCTGTTTTGAAGAGTCGAAATAGGCTGCATGTACAGCAAAGTTTTGTACCTTTCACGACAACTTGTAGACTGGCAAATGCACCTTCATTCAATGATCCGAAAATAATGTTCTCTAAACCACTATCTTTAATATCCAACCAAATTAAATGAGGACAGTTTGATAAATCCAATCGCCTTCCCAGCAGACTGTTGTGTATCTCAAGTAATCTCAATGTTGGAACATTTAGATATAAACCATTTTCAGCCATGACTTCTGCATTGGTGAGTTTAAGTCCAGTGAGGTTATGCAAGTTTTCCGATAAATTGAGGTAACTCATAAACTTGTTTCCAATATATAGTTCTCGTAACAGCGGCATTCGAAAATCGTTCGAGTCAATTGAACCAAACATATTGTTTACTAAATCTAAGTTTCGAATTCCTGCTAAGCTTTTCGCATTAAAATTAAACTTGGATAGACTGTTGTTACGAAGACCCATTGTGGTCAGTTGATCTGTTGTACAAGACTCAACAGGGAAGGTAGATAGCTGATTAAACGCTAGAAGGATAGTTTTCAAACTTTTTAACGGACTTTCACATTCAAAACTCCTCAAATTATTTCTTCGAAGGTTTAAACGTGTCAGATTAGGGAAGCCGTTTCGTGGAACAGCAAACCTTTCTAACTTGTTTCCCCACAAATCCAATGATTGCAACTGATCAAAACTGATGTTCTTGGTATCGAAACTGGTTAAAAAGTTTTCCGGTGCATAAAATACTTTTAACGACCTTGTAGAATTTTCCGCAAATGTTATTGTATCTATCTTGTTGTACTGCATCCTAAGTTCCTCAAGCGATGATAGGCGTGCCACAAAATTGAATTTCCTCAGCCGTTCATGCAGCCATAGTTCACGTAGATTCGGTAAACTGCAGGTCGTGCAGACTGCAAATTCTTGCATGCGAAAATTTTGGCTATCCACAAATTTCAGATTTGCATAACTTCTTCTGATGTGCAGACTTTTCAGGAAATCATTGGCAATTATTTGAAGTCTGATGAGTTTGGGCAAGTCTTGTTTCAGCTCAATTCGAGTAATCCACGATTTTGTAATTTTTATTGTTGAAGTTGAGCGTGGCAAATTTTGCGGGAAATCAGTTATAGTTCCAGAACAATAAACCCGTGTTTCTTCACATGTGCAATGCAGTGGGCATGCGCTAGTTCTTCCCAGAACTGGACCACATGTGACCAAGAGCAATACCAACAATCTCATGATCAAGCAGTAGATACGTTCCACAGTATATCCTTGCACGTTTTCACGCTGTAAAATTGAGAACACCTAAACGTTGAAGAAAAAGATCTCCTCTACAAATCTTCAGTCTTTGTAATCATTACGTTTATTTCTTCGATACGTTATATTGGTTCAAACATTTTTCTTATGAAAATATAGCATGCACACAAGTTCGATGAAACACTAGTATTAGAATTAAATTTCTCAATCAAAGTCGATAGCCCTCTGAGCATGACACAAAGAAATTGTCGTAGGCGTTAAGCCAGCCTTTGATGTCTATAGCCTGGAATGACTTTATATTCATATCTGCAGGGATTTTCTGTCCAGTAAACAAGTTTCTTTAGTAACTCGCTTTAATTAATCTTAAGCGGTCTGTATTTAATTTCTCCTTCGCCTTTGAACTATATTCCAGCTCTCTAAAGGGGATCAGGTATGTTTATACTACCTTCATTCAAATTAGTATGTGCATTCGGAATAACTGTACCATCAACAACGGTAGCGCCAACTGATGCTTTGCCGATGCCTAAAAATTTGACCCATCTTGGCCTGCGATGCCCATAAAAAATTTACTACAAAAAAATTTGATTTGTTGGTCTTAGAATCGTTTAGGTGATCCTGCAAGTCAATGCACTTCTATCTACACACAACATTTATCTTTAAAATTTAGCGCCGAGATAAGGGCCAAGGCCGAGGCCGCAGTTTCTAAAACGCCGTCACTTACAGTAAACTCATTAAACTCTGTCTGATTAACCTCTTCTGTCCCTCTGTAGTACCTAATCAGATTCATTAAATTGATTCTATGAATCTTTCAGATTCATACAGTGGATTCATCAGATTGAAGAGTCATCGGATTTTTCAGCTGTAATCTGGATAATTCAATTAATCTAGTGTGACTATGGCTATTGCCATTTTGCCTGAAACACGTAAGATTTCTTCTGTATTGTCTAACGTGTATTATGCACGAGTATTTTTTTTTGAATACACGCTATTTTTCATAAGGAAATCTGCCCGAGAAATGTAAAAACACTAAGCAAACTATTCATCCACAATTTTCCAATTTCATTTCTCAAGTGAAGAATTTTTTTCGAGCTGATCATGTATCTACAATCCTGGACAGAATTTCAATTCCAGTGTTGTATTCCGTTTCACCTTTGTCCATCCTCGGCTATCTCTGGCAACAGCATTGATTCCCAAGAGGACAGGGGTATATCTACATAAGGTCAAGAAAGAAAAAGAGACAAGACAAGAGCTAAAATGGGCGAAATATTATAATATTATTTCCGGGATTGTAGCATCCAGGCACTTTTCAAAATTAGCAATTGTTAAGTGAGTAAATCAGATTAGAGATCTTTTCAGCGGAAAGGATGAATGAAAACCGTCTTACAAAGTTTTGCGGAGACAAATATATCAAATGTAACATGCACAGTATATAAAAATGTCTGTCACCAAAAATAGCGTTCCTCATGCAGCTGGCACACAGACCTTACTCAAAGCTCATATCTTACAAAGAATCAAATTACTGCAATAGACTGGAAAAACAGTTAGCAAAATATATTTTTATGCCTGTTCTATGGGCCAAAAATTAGTTGAAAAATGACGAAAGTATTGGATGCGTTTCAAGAGTATCTAAAAATAATTCAGTTGTATATTGCTGCTGGTGTAGATAAACTTAAGCCTAGCTACCCTGGGCTTTATCAGAGGCTCAAACCCCGGGGTGGGGCACATAGTGAGTAAGTCAGACCCGTAAATTGTTTAAAACTGCCACCTGCAATAGGCAAAGATCTGGTAGGGGGCATACCCCCTCCCCCTGCCCCCGGAAGTAGGGTTAAGTGAAACAGCAAAACCTAAGTTTTGCTGAAATAGCAAAGATAAACACAGTTTATGGTTTCAGAAGGCGAGGATCAAACATTCCCATTTTTGAGGTTCTAGACCCCATGTTTGACTTTCAATTCCAGCTAAACTTGTTTTATGAAGCACAGCTTTATGTGAAAATACTGATAATAGGATGAGCTTCTTTATGCAAAAAAATTATCTAGACTAGAATTAGTCGTTTTCTTTCTCATTCTTTATGCTCTCCAACACAGTCACAACAAGAACTCCGAGTCAGCGATATCAGTGAACGGGAGAACGACTAGAAAACATTGGCGTATGTGTATACCCAGGAGCTCACACTCCGCATTACACTTTGTATTGTTATCCAGAGACAATTCGGGCAGCAAAAACGGGTGTTCTCATAAATACAGAGATTGCAGAAGTCGTACCAACACCTGTTGAAACTCGGTGTGATCGTACCCCCTGATAAAACGTCGATTCTTGATAAACAAGTGGAAGTCCATTGTTGAAAGCGCACGGCGGGATTCTGCCGTGCAGATGCCAATGTGTTCTAGTCGTTTCCCGCTTCTCTAGTCTGCCTGAACGGAGGAAACGATTTATCTAGTCTAAAAATTATCTAAATGTAATCACCCGTCTTGGAGCAATCTGTCAGAATCTAAAGGCGAGGATCAAACTTTTCCATTTTTGCCATATTTGGCCAGTTTTTCAAAAAAACTTCGCTCATGTTGGCATTGAAACCATTATACATCATAAACTAGACGTTTGGTAGGATAAAATTAATGTGGATAAGTGCATAAAAATACGTTCGGAAGGAGCAAAGAGCCAATTTATTCCGGTTCGATCTTCTGTCCAAAATTTGGCTACGAATTGCCCGGAAATGGTCGAGTTTTGCTATCTAGTCCAATTAATAAGGCCTTTTTCTTCCTAACGTCTTGCAAGTACCCATGGTGAACTATATATTTCCGGAGAACTGAGTCAATTTTCTATCCAAACCTGACGATATATGAATGATTTTAGTAATTTTTGGAGAGTTATTGCCGAAAAAACGAAAATGCTGATTTTAACTCGACATCGCTAGTTTCGTCACATGTCCCAATGCAATAATTCAATCCATTTGACTGGCATGATTGTTGCACCAGTTTTGATCTTGTGACTCATTTTTAGCCACAAAGAGAACGTAACCAAAAAAGGAGTCGCGATGACATTTGCCTCAGGGGTAGACCCTGGCCACAAGTGTACCTCTTTTCGAGATTTCCAACCCTATAACATAATTATGTAAATGTTAATGGCAACCTCGAGCCCCAATGATAATCTCCCGTATTTGCAGACATTTGATGGTTTTCTTGTACCAAACCATTAAAATCATACTACAATTGCGTGAATTTTGCTTCGCAAATCTTCCAGCTGATGCAATTTTACGTTCTTTTAGTTTTGTTGAATCAAAATATTTTTCAAAAACAGTACCACGGTATTTCAGTTTGAGCAGTGCCCACGACATATGCACAAACTCCTTACGCATATTTTTGTGAATTCCTAAGTTGATAGGGTTCAATAAGGCGTGATCTATGATGTCATAATTGAAATGATCTCTTGTCAGACCTGGGAAATAGCGTATTTCAATAAATTATTTATTTAAATGGGGTAAGCATAGAGTTTCGATGATCTATTTTTTTTTATTTTTATTATTTTTTTGCAAAAGCTGGAAACCATGAGCATATTAAATATCACTGGAAAGCTCAAGTTAAAGGCTTTCATTTAAGATACTTCGATTTAAGAGCTTTGACCAAAATTGTTCGACGTTTAGTGCAAGTAGTTCTCAACAAGAGTGCAACCTTGAAAAAAGAAACGTTTTGGAACCGGAACTAGCTCACAATATGTCTCAATAAAGTTCAAGAATTATCCAAAAGCTTAGAGTAGGAACTTCCTCCAAAAAGCAGCAATTTTCGAAATATCAGACAGAGGAGGGGAGGGGTGGGAGGTTGGTTGGGTTCCCACGAAGAATGGGGTGAAAATCTTCTATCCCCTAGGCAGCGAAATCAAAATACTTGTTATGGACCTTAACAAAAAAAGTTTTGTTCTCACAAAAAGATTCATGAGGAAACCTGAGAGTCCCTTCCTCCCTACACCACCATTAAATTCAACACGAAAAAAATCTATGCAAAATATATCGCTAAGATTTAATAGGATTTACCCAAGACCCTGAGATCTAGTCATAAAAATATATTTTTCTGATTAACTTTTCTTTCTGCCACAGTTCAACTACGCTGACTTCATAAATATAAGTTTTGGTTTGTACACAATTGTGCCAAACATGCAGCCGTACAGGCTTATATACAAACTTATTCAAACATACAAACATACGGAAAGAATGAGTTTACAAATACCAAGCAAGCCCTTCGATATTGTGCGCGAAAAGGAAAAAAAGAAGATACACAGAGACGTCCAAACAACACAGAAGATTACGAGTCGGAGTCCTACTTGAAAAGCAGAGAGTAGAAAATTCAGTAGGAAACTGACGTCTACGGTATACCTAGAAATCCAGTTTTAGCCAGCAATTTCAGAAAAAAATGGCCTGAGGAGGGCGTGTACAAGCTGCTAAAATATATGTTGTGTGTAAATATATGATTTCATCTTTTCTCATACACATGCTTTTCACAAGAAACCAAGCAAAAGGCCTGGCACAATCGTTTCTTGAATTTTCATATCAATGCAAAAAATTTATTTAATTTTGAAAGTTTCTCACTCAATAAAGCATTTCAATAAAATCCATAAGCGCTTTTTTATAGGCAACATTTTATAAGCAACAAGCAACAATCAAGCATGGGCAAGAGGAAAACGTAAGCAACATCGAACCTCAGACAAAAACTTGTGTTGCTTATAAAAAAGCGTGTGCTTAGCCTGAAGCTATCACACTTACAACAGTCAATAATTGTGTTTTTTACAACTATAAATGCTTTTTTGCAGTCACATGATCATTGGTTTCTGAATTTATTTTACAACTTCGACTAGCCAATTTTCTCAACTTCTTAGGTCCACTAGCACTGACATTTTCTTAACGAAGGGTTGCTCATCAAACAAAAATATGCAAAGTGCCCTAAAAGTCGTGATACCTCAATAAGGTCATGATTGTATTAATGTTTTGGAACACTCTGCTCAATATTACTAGCATCAAAGCTTGTGTTTTTAAAGATAAAAACAAGATTAAAATAAGCTGAAAAATAGTGAAAGGCTTGGTAAGTTCAAAGAACGAAAAGAGAAGCATATGAAGTGCAAGGTACCTCTGATTAACCTCAGATCAGATGTATCCATTCCTCTATACTGGAGCCCATCACTCTTAACTGTGTAGAGGAAGGGAACATCTGACAACAGTGGCTACAAGATCATTTCAGAGGGGCGCATTTCCAAGAGACTGGAAACCACGTGAAATTAAATATGCGAGTTTCGTCTATTGTTCTCGGATTAAAATTTATGCTGCCATAATGGCGATTCTGTGCATGCATGTATAAATTTTGCTTCGATTGCACCAGCCTAACAAATACTTGTGCATGTGCATTGAATACGTAAGATTCATTTGTATACCCATTGTTCGTCAAGCCTGGTAGGTGCGAAAGATTTCAAAGTCGCTGCAAAGGCTTCTTATACATTTTAAAACAAACCGGGCCTTGAGTATTGCTTGTTGCAACGATAAACAACCTAATGTGTGACCGACACAAAATAGTATCAAATACCTGATTTTTACAGGACCTAAGGTCATTACGATACCAAACAAAGTAAGTGGCTAACAACACCACTCATGGTCAATATACGTACATGAAGTATCACATAACATCTCCCTGTAGTTAAATATGTTTCATCTGCTTCACAGGTATGTAATGAGAGATGATGGTAACAGTCGGATCTCCTGTAGTTAAATATGTTGCATCTGCTTCACAGGTATGTAATGAGAGATGATGGTAACAGTCAGATCGACTGAGAAACTTATCCTGCAGGAAGATGGTATTGATGACGGAAATTAACTCCAGCCATGTACACCCCCATTTCGGATGGATTGCTGTTACCAAAGAGATCTGAGAGGCACTGAGGTCCTTGAGGACTTGCAACCACCAGGAACGATGACAAATTCAACTGGTGGTTGGGATCTGGTGCTGGGCCGAAAGGTACAAGAATGATTTGAACATGAAAAAGACACGAAACACACATGAAACACCAGACGAAATACCAAATACTAATGAAAATTCCCACGGAACACACGAAACGTTACTTTTTTAAAAAGAATTTAACTTAACAAATTCTTATTTACAAAACTAGCGTTTCGTGTGTTTCGAGTGAATTTGTTTTAGATTTTGGTGTTTCGTGTGCTGTTTCGTGTGTGTTTCGTTTCATTTCGTGTGGTATGACATATATCTAAGGGGCTACCCGGCCATACAATATCAGAGCAGGAAATGACGTTCATAGCTCAACCCTATTTGCACTGGGCCCTTGGACAGTAAGTTCGTCACTGAGGAGGGAGGGGGGACAAAGCATGGTGCAAGCGTGAAATTTGACACAGTGGTGCAGGAACATGTGCAATTTTGGAATATGGCCTAAGAGTTTGCTAAAATGTTTAAATTTTGCTGACGTCGGCAAAAATTCCCACCTATGTACGCAAAAGTTCCAAAAATAATTCCCAAAATTTTACCAGACCATAAAATCTAAACCACTAAAGATTTTTTCTTCAAATTTGTCTTAAATTTCTCTAAATAATGATTACTTCTTATTAGCGTAGGCTATTCACGCAGGTTTGGCCATGTTCAGCGTTTTTAGCAACGGGAAGTCAAAATTTGGGTAAAAATTGGTCCAGGTACCCGCTAAAATGTCCCCAAAAACTAGGAAGAGCAAAAAGATTTCAAAATGGTTCTTATTTCATCTTATAACTTATCAAATTATATTAAAGTCACCAAGTTTCAGCTTTTAAGCTTTTGCCGTTCAGGAAATATCTCAAAAAATTTGCCAGGAGGGATAATTTTACCCTCCTCAACAATGCAAATAGGGTTAAACACTTGGTAGACACACTAGGAGCTAATGCATTTTCGCACCGCAACTCTTGCTATACGGCTCGTTACACGACTGCGTGACCGATGATCTCACCTCGCGTCGACTGATGCTGCCCAGCGACTGTAGCCACCAACGCAGTGTTGTGTGGAAGTACATTAGAGCCGACACACTAGTACTCAAATGCTGCCAAAAGCTATCACATTCTCTTCACTGCTCAGCAGCGTTTGCAATAGCAACCGTACAGCTAGCTTCAATCATGGACGAAATATTTGGCACAAAAGGCTTTTTTCAGCCAAAATCAAAAATGCACTTTTTACCACTTTTGCTTGTAAAAGCACTTTGCATTGCAAGCGCTTCAAGAAATTTTTTGCAGGTTTTTAGCAACCTCTGTCTACCGTCTCAGTGCAGTTTCTAGCAATTTACGCTAGTAAGACCAAATTCCACGCCCTTTGCTCTCTAAATTACCTGAAAAATTTAAAAACCCAAGCCAAGCCCTAAAACGAGCCCTAGCACACCCTGCATATACCCTAGAAATGCCAAAACATTATTTTTCAAAAGTCAGATATAGTAAGTCTCTCAAAGAAAACCCACCGTCCCGCCCTGATTTGTGGCTCGGTACTTGTCGACCTATTTTCATTTACTCGCGGTACGGAACAGGGCAAAAATGCGTGCCAATATATATTGACCAGGGATGTAGCTTAGCTGCAAAAACATTTTTATTCAGAAATGACATAATCAGTGACCAAACAATATGTTTGGAAACAAATCCTGACCAATTAAGAATTAAATGACGAAAATTAGTGTTTCTTCGTAATGAGAGGATTATTTCTTCATTGACTATATATCACTCGAGCTGTCTACATTAAAAGAAAATCCTGACCAAGGAAGTAGCTACCTCTGACTAAGCGAGCTATCTAGCTAGAGCTCACCGAACAGAATAAGTCCCAGGCAAATAAGCGAGGATTCAGTAACTAATTAAAAGCTGTTTTCTTACGCGATCTTAATTGCTGTTCACATCAATTAAACCACACATTATTTCAAGAGTTCCACTAAGAGTCCCAAAATTAGCTAGATAGTCTAGCCTTTGCTTTTCGTTGAAGCATGCAGGTAGAAATTCCACCTCGATATCAGGGTCTTATATGGTAACATGCATGCAGGTTTTCCAGAAACATAACTTTTACAACAAGCTTCAACTTTCAGTGTAGGAAAACTAAGTCACAGATTTTTCGGACAATCGAGGGCAAAAAAATGAGAAAAAGTCAAAACAGTCTGTTAAGCCCCTCGCCCTCCTTTATCAATGTTGTTTGGACTTTTGGTATTTGTCACATGCACTCTGCCTTGGCAGCCTTAATTTTCAACATTGATGCTGGGGCGAGGGGAGGTCAACATACCTTCTTGATTTCTCTCATCTATTTTGTGCACGATTGTAGATATAGCGTTAACATTGTATTTGGTCTAAAACATCAGTTCTTGCATTCCTGATTGTTTTCTGAGACGTTTGCATTAGGCGCCTGTCCTATTCAAATTGTTGCATTTTCAGACAAGCATTGCCAAGACATTTTCACCAAAATAGTGATTGTCGAAGATTTTTTGGCATCGATTTTAGATCGGCAAGCTCCCAGTTGTAAAGATTCCTATTTAGTTTGGACTTTTAATTTTAAGTTTCTTATCAATTAGCTTCTAAAAATAAAAAGAATAAAATTGTTCAGGTTGACAGCCAAGGGAGCATAAAGACAAAATACGAAAGCTGGAAACATTCGAGTCCCACAGCTTCTCTGACTGTTTTGGCGAATCCCGAATGATGAGGTCTTTCGCCAGCACTTTGATAAACCTTCCGTCTTCTGTCTTTATTTATTTCTTTCTTTCTTTCTGTCTTTCTATCTTTTCGTCTTTCTCTTTGTCTCTGTTTCTGTCCTTCTTTCTGTCTTTCTTTCTATTTTCCTTTCGTTCTGTCTTTCTTTCCTTCTTTGGTACTTTCGTTCTTTCTTTCCCCCATCATCTATATTGTTTACCCGTGCTCTTGTTCACGAAGGAGAAAAGAAGCCACAAATCCTTACTCAAAGTCGCTTGTTGACGTAATACATGGAATTAGATGAGAGCAACTGATGTTGTTCTGTATCAGCAGTGCAGTTGGAAAGAGACAAAGGTATATCAGAATGCGGTATACTTTCTGTTGCAGACATCCCCCGATCTACTTGCTCATGAATGTCTCCATAACTAGCATTCGTCATACAATGAGCATTAATATCAGGGGGTATAGATGACGAGAAGATAATGTGAGAAACCAGTAATTCTGGTGATGCATCCAAACTATTGGCGGCCATGTTTGATTCACTATGATTTCCGTGGTCTAGATTCCTCTGAACGTCAGCAATATATTGATAAACATGTTCCATATCAGAACGTCGTGAATTTCTTTTGCGAAATAAGAGGCATGTAACAATGGTTACAACTATTATGACGCTGATACACGGTGGTAAGATGTAGACTATCAGACGTGTTTTATCCTTCAATGAATTCTTGCTTTTGGTGTGGTTTGAGTTACGGACTTCGATTCTGGAATCTAAAACAATAATAGCAACAGTATTAATAAGAACAAGATAAACACCTCTTTATACTTTTATTTGCAACAGTACTAATAAGAATAATATAAACACCTTTTTATCCTTTTATTCTTTTTTCAAGTCAGGTTTCAAAATTTGTATGCTGCTTCTTTACGTGAATATCGACTTCTGATCATTTCATATCTTTGTCCAGGGGGTGTGTAGTAGCTACAGTACTCTGTAGTCTGCACTTCACTGTAGTCATACTTCACGCATGTGCTAGAGAGAAGCTGACTTTCTCGCAGAGTCTGTGACCAGACTACATATGTTAATATTTTTCCCAGAAACGCTTGCAAGAATGCTCATGAAGAATTTCTGTATGCGAAAGTATTAGCTTCGTAACCTAATATGGTCATGAACTGCAAGTCCGCCCTGTTCCTCATTTTGGGCACTTTTTTCGCACACATGTTAGGTGGGCAATATCTACTAGGAATAGTGGAAGCACTATATGTTTCCTCGCTAAATAGGGGATGAATGAAGTAATTAATTTTGCAATAATGTTTCACCCAGGGCATTCATATTCAGATGCCCCGGCAAACCTCCGCTTCAATTGTGTGATGTTAGGTGAACGAAAAAGCATTCAAACGTACCAAAGACAGCACGAAGACCGCAGATGCCGTGCAGATAACAAATTCATGAGCAAAATCTCGTGCGTTACCAACAACAATCAGCGTGAAGCCTTGCTTCATTGTTTGGTTTGCAGTAATGTTCGGCCATTCTATTGAATTTTCATTGTTTGTCGATGTTGGAATAGCCTGGGTAACGCGCGCTGACTCGATTTCGATCACCAACTCGTACCTCCGCGGCGAAAAGATCCTCTCACCAAGGATGTTAATCCTTGCTCTCACCAACGTGAGGAGAAGTATGAATCGAGCAAAAGGAAACACAGCTTGGTATCCAGGCTAATGTTGGAAGAAATTATGCTTCAATCAGCAATCAACAAATAGCAGCGGCAATTACATGAAGACCGTAATTGCTGATGTATTTGTAAATTCTTTCAACCTCGACTAACTGCTGGAATGTGGAAGTCACGTGGAACGTATTGTAGCTTCTACATTTTGAGAGAATCCAACCCACGGACATTACGCCGCCTACTATACGTACGGGATAGACAATAAGCTCACTGAGCCGCGAGGCAACAAATATATATGGTGCTGTGGAGGTTTGTCTTGAAAGTTCTGTTGAACCTTCATTCTGGTAATTTTCTAAATAGCCTCTAAAATTTTGACTTTGATTTAAATACTATTGGGCCGGATCAAATCATGGAGCGTCTGGTAATTTCTCTCCGTCTGGCGTCTGAAAGCAAAATAAAAGGGGCGGAGGCGTCTGGGCAGTTGCGTCGACGGATTAGATAACGCTGTCTGCGGCGAAAAAACATTGTACCGCCTTTAAATTAATTCTCATCTCGAAATAACGAATTTTGTACTTTAGTGCCCCTAATCCCTCTCTTCATTCCATTATATCTATCAATTACCACAGTCAAACAAAACCAAGAAAGCGGACCAAGGCCTACTTTGAGTGGTATCCGGACTGATACTCACTCGACAGATGCTCACTGGGACTGTTGCTCACCGACCATTGCTCACCGGTCATTTGCTCACTCACGTACTATGATACTTGTTCACCTAACCCGGCATTCATGTCCATTTCGAATGACCTTGAGTCAATTTAGAACACCGTTCAGTCTTTGCTCACTGTGACACTTGGTCACCTAAACCGGAAGTTGTGTCCATTTCGAATGACCTTTAGTCAATTTAGAACGCCGTTCGGCTTTTGCTTGCACTAAGCAAATAAACGACTCAGTTCCGTAGCTCTGTCTTGAGATGAAGGTCATGAAGAGCCCCGAAGGTGCATATCTGCTTCTCCACGAAGGGCATGTGGACGATTTGTTGCAGAATTTTGGAATCTAACCATATTTTCAAAGAATATAGACCTCCTAAATTTTACAATATCTTTCTCGAATTATTTTCCATTTTTACACTTTTTCTTCTGGCGCGCAAAATTGCATCTTTCCTGTTGGTTTTAACCAGTGTAGTTCTTTTTTCGTAGTTTGAGTTTTACATATACTTTTGAAATAGAAGTTATAGTCGAAGCATTAACCCTAAGATGGCGGAATACGTAGAACTGTGTACTTCAAAGGCTTATAACTTAGGAAAGTCTGGTCCCCCACAGAACTGAAGTCCGTTTAATTATCTTTCTAACGGTCTAAACCCGACGTCTCTAGCTCCTATATTGTTCAAAAGTTATGGTGGTTTCAAGATTGACAAAATGGATGGACCTTTTAGGTATCAAAAAAAAAAAAAAATAGCGCATTCTATAAACGCTCGATTTTTCTTTGTTACGATGCAACAAACGAGAATGAGATAGAACGGTACCCTCTTGATCGCCATGTGTATATCGCCATATATTAGAAGAAGACTACAATCGTGGACATAAATTGTTGAGACACTGTCTTACTAGAGCATGTTTTCTCCCCCTCCCCCATTTAGAAACATGGTGAATTGAGCGACGGCCTGATCTGCATGCCAGAACGCCAACTCTGTAGTTGG
>JAOBRC010237021.1:0-14483 GCA_027575255.1 Scolionema suvaense | reverse complement strand
AGCGAGAAGACTCGTGTGAAGTTGTTTTACTGGATGAATGGTGAAACTATTTGCCCAAACAATATAATATAGCTTGACTTGTTACATCCATAAGGTACCGAATGTTATTGGCTGATAAAAAAATAGGCGATTGTGTTCCTTTAATGAGCATCTGCCCATTCCAGAGAAGTCCTGTGCAGACTAAGGAGCTGTGGTGCCAAGGTGAAAGCTTCAAAGTGCAAGTTCTTCAGGTCTGAAGTAACTTATCTTGGACATGTTTAGACAGGGAGCCCGAGGTGACTTCCTGGCACCAGGGATCCTCCGAAACCTGTGCCAGTATGTCGGTATGAATGTCAGTTTTCGAGATTTGTATGTTAACATGCATAGTTTTGGGATGAACACCTGTTGCAGGCCATTTTGCACAGGGGGGTCACTTGACTAAGAGCTACCCACATTTTGAGAGGAAGCCTCCACCCTCTAGTTTTGAAAAGTTGACTATGTTCAAATTGACAAAGCTTTAGCGGTCAAATGCTGCAAGTGGTGACGGAAATCTCATATACATCTTTCAGAACAATTTTTTTGGTCATAGCTACACCAGGGGGTTGTGACTTGACAATTTTCTGGCAGGGGGTAATGTCACTTTACGTCGAATTTTACACTTTCTGGCTCTGCTGCAAGGGCAGTTCACTTGTTTTTAGCGCTATTTGGTCAAAACTATTGTTCCTAATGAGAACTTTTAGAAAACGTGGGGTTCGGGGTAAAATGATCCAACAGGGAGTCCAACAACTAAGGTCAAAGTCCAAATTTGGGCCATTTTTGGCCATTTTAATGGCTTTTTTGCTCTCCTTTTTGAAGATTGTATCCACTACCGACCAATTATATGTCATTAGGTAGAGGAAATATACATTTTCACATGTTAGTATAGGCAAAGTAAGCTACATTTCTGATTCTCTGATATTTTTCTATGGACGCAGTCTCCAGGAAATCCGCAAAATCGGGCAAAATCGAGTGTTACAATTGTTCAGTAAAGATTGTGTACGCTTACGCTACCTTTGTGAAACAACTTTTCAACTTTTCACTCATTGTTTCCAACCAGCTGAATGCAGTTTCAAACATTTAGTACAATTTTACAAGCAAGATGAAAGAATCTTGGCACACATCTGCGTCCGCGCTATAATCCACACAACATGCCATATATATTATATATGTGTCTAGAAGCATGGATCCAATAATCAGGGCAGGGCGGTGGGGTTTGCTTAAGAGACGTTCTATTTGTGGCTTTGAAAAATCATGTTTTGGCAGTGTTGGAGGGTCTTCTTGGTGTGGAAGGGTTTGTTTAAGAGTGTAACGATGTTTCATTTTGTGAAATTAACCCTATTTTAACTGGGGAGGCATATTTGCTCCCCAATATAAGCGTTCTAATAACGTCTAAACGACAAAAGCAAAGGCATGGAAACTTTGTGACTTTTAATATAATTATATAAGACAGATTCAGTGCAAATTTGAACGTTCCCTATTGTTCTCGAGAAATGGGATTTTTATTGAAGGGTACTATACCAAAATTTAGGTAGAAATAGCTTTTGTCAGACCAATAACAAGCACGAACTAATGGCAAAACAGCACTAAAATGCATGTTGATAGTGGTTTTTGAACTGAAAACTAAATATTAATCTAGAACCAATTTAGAGGGAAAATGTTTTTAAAAAAATTTTCGAAATTTTGGTCCAAAATCCCGAAAATGATCACGTCGTGAATAATAAATTAGGTGAGGGGTAATTCGTTCACGTGAATCAAAAGTCTGCGATCCATACTATTATCAAGACAGCATCCAAAGAGATTGTAGGTAGGGGAGGCTATATGCACCGACAGTATGTTAAAATAAGTTTGTTCAGATCTACGATCCATACTATTATCAAGACAGCATCCAAAGAGATTGTAGGTAGGGGAGGCTATATGCACCGACAGTTAAAAGAAGTTGGATCAGAGCCCAGTCAAAATATGGTTAATGGGTAAAATTCTTTGGATGTGCTGACAACAATGGAAACCGTGATCAGGCTTTTTGCCACATGTGACCTATTTCTTACCACAAGCTGCACAGTGTGTTGTGCATGGTTGAAATAATTCTCAGTGTAGGGGCCAAGCTAAACAAGAAGAGGAAGATAGATGATAGACATCTGGCCTTTCCAATGTGGTCTTGGCAAAATGACGGAAGAAATAAAAACTTTCCAGGGAGGTATACTTGATCATCAAGTCAGGTAATTCACAGTCCAGTCTATTGTCTTCATAAAGCCTGGCAACAACAAAGCCCCTGCCAAGAAGCAACCTCCTATCGACCTTCTTCAACTAGCCAGTGACTGGTAGTATGATTCAGACCTACTGGACAAATTGGTCTTTCAGCGACGCAGCCATTGAAATTCAGATAAGTTAACCTCGGCACAAAATTTGCCGAGGTGAAGACCTTTCGGCATATATACCTGGGCAATGCTTCTGCAAAAAAATGTGCAGTCTTACTATGCAGCTCCTCAGCAATCACCACAGCAAATAGCCGAGAGACGTAAATAAGTCAGTCACTCCAACATTATGGTTGTTGCATAGAGGATAGGCCCAGGCCTATAAATCTGTATCTATGACAGATAGAATTCTGCTGCTGCAAGAATGCTGAAATCAATTTCTGTCAAGCTGAATTTGAAAAGAAACAGGAAAAAAGAGTGGAAACCGCCAGTGCCTGCTACCTACTCTGCAAACAACCCAAACGAGTGAGATCTGTCACAGCTGCAACCCCCATTCTGAATCCGGATGCGCCATTATGATCCCGAAGTTTCCAAGAACCTGATTGGTCAAAAGACGAAGACTTCCATGAAAAGGACACGCTCCTACACAGCATCAATGACCCGTGGAAGGAGTATAGTTTGTAACACTTTCCTACGCAATATTAACCGATCGCAAGAGAAGTATAGATGCTGAACAAGTCCTTGTTAACTTCCAGTAATGGCAATGCGGAGCGTTTGCAGATCAAATATATCACAGCAAAATTATGTAGGAGGTTTTCTAAATTAATTTCTAGTGCAACAGTAAATGTTTCCATGTATATTTAACCCAATAACTCATGTGCACGACATGGTGCGAATTTTTGACGTATGGCTACTTGACTGCTTTTACTTGCAATATAGGTTGCGCGCAGGATAGGAAGATTGAAGAGAGAAGGAAATGAAGAACATTGCTGCTCTATTAAAATATATCTAAGCAATGTCAAGTCCACTTAAGCAAGATTTGTTTTGTCAAATGCACTTGGGAAACATTATATACTGCATGGAAACATTTTTATAAAGAATCTGACTTATGCGTTTGCCTGTGGATACCTCGGCACTTTTTTTGCCGAGGCCACACGCTAGAAACGCTATATGGCTCGGCATTTGCTTCAGCAATTGCCAAATGCCGAGGTGAATTTTAATGGCTGGACAGATTGCGTTGGCAGGAAACTACAACCAGACGTCACCATTTACTCCAAGTACCTGAACCATGTGATTCTCATTGAGCGTCTCTGTGCAACGAAGAAAACATGGCACTCCTTGAAGTAGGCAAAGTATGAATCACTCTGCAAAGTAATCGCCGGGTCCAAAGACTAGTTCGCAAATTTTTATTCTGCTGAAGTGGAAGAGAAGGGGGCTAGGGTATACTGCACTCTTTCTCCTACTGATGTTCAGAGACTGCTTGATTTCTCACAACAAATCTGCCTAAGCCTAAGAGAGTTGAGCCTGTGGCAAGATTTCACTGTAGGCACTGTGTCCACCTGTGAAGTGCCCTACCACTGCCTAAATGAGTCTTCCTACTGGGCACATTCGTCCGGGCTTCTCAGGGAAAGAGTACGTGTGTTATTTGGGTGCTATTTTGCAGATCCTACGTGTGACAGGAACTTAAGGTTGCCACTGTAGCATCACAGACACATTCTCTGTCTCCTCTTGCCGAAGTAGTTATAGTCAATATGATGTCCATGCTGTACAAAGCAGTCACCACTATCTACCCTAGCAATGTCCTGAATACTAATGATTAATTTCACAAGGAGCTTCAAAGTGCACCATTCAACCGTTAGGCTCAACAAGATGTGGAAGAGACTCTACAAATCGGGTTGGAAGCCTTGGCAAGCTCATCTCCAACAGTGAATGACATGGTTTGTTCCACAGTTTGTATTTCAGTCTCATGTTGCACTTGTTCCACTTCATCTATCTCCGAAGAAATGTGTCCCATAATCCCTGTACCTGTGTTTGATGCTGTCGCTCACCATTGGATTGCTTTATACAGCAGTAGACACTCTCTCGCGCCATTGCGTGCTTTTGTGCGATGTGCATATGCACTAAGAAGATCTCCTTGCTAAGGTTGGCAGTGGTATCATTACTAGCTTAAAGAGGTATCAAGCTGAAGATGTTGTACGAAAAGACACCAGATATCGGTTCTGTCTGCTGGCAGTCCATCTCCGTGGCTGAGGATGTGTCTCTTTTGAGCAAATTCCATTTGCTCACTACCATAGATCTTCCTGGTTCAATAAAGAAAGGCAGTCACTATTAGGTGTGTATTTTAAGTTGTTGACTGTGAAAGTGGCTTATGTGGCATAATCCTGTGCTCATGACAGGCAGCGTGGAAAACATTAGCAATGCATCATCCTACATGCTGTTTTATAGGAGTTCTGACTCATAGCTGCTAGCCTGTGATAACTGTCTGCTGTTGCAAGTGTGATCTGACGGAGGTTCTTCAATTGCCTTTGTATGTAGGACGAAAGAAAGTGTTCAAAGAACTGAGAAACTTGTCAAGAGAAACTGGAGTTCATTGTGGACACCAGCTCCGAACGAATATGGCTCCCCATTCCACGAAGCAGTTTTCATAGAAATCTGAGAGGCAATAGCACCTTTCTCCCAGACTCATACCAGGCCATAACAAGCAGTTCTTGTTTGATCCTGTCATTTTTGGTTTCTTTTCTTTCTTTTTGTTGTTAGTTGTTTTTCGCAGGTTTGTGTAGTGTGCTTTTTGTTTGCGCATTGATTTTTTTATGTTTTGAATTTGCATTCTTTAGTTAAATTATCTGCCAATGGCTTTTATCTTATGCATGCTGTTCACTTGGTGGACCTGCTGATCGTGTAGGTAGGCCTGAGTGTTGGCCATAAGCCACAAGCAGAGTATCAAGTGCACGCTATCTGATGGTCAATATAGTTGCTCCCCAGGCTAGTATGTAGAGATTTTGCCCTAATTATTATTCCATGCAACTAATAGCGGATAACCTAGATTCACTAGTTTCTGTCTGATCCATGTGAGACACTGTACAATATGAGATCCGAATGCTTCCTTTCTCTGTTGTGCAGTTAACGTCATTTGCCTGTGGACTCGTGAATCATCCAGTTTAGCAGGTCTGTTAATTAGACACATTGATGACACAACTATGAGTTCTGAAGCCTACAATCCTCCACATGGCATTTGGCAAAAAAGGTATTTTTCAGTCAAAATAGCTTTTCAGTGTGTTTGACCAGAAGGAACTTTGCTTCCCCATTACACCGCAAGAAATTTCTTGCAAACATTTAGCAACATCCCTCTCATGTGTTGTTGAAGTTATCACATTTTGCACCTGTGGATTGAATTGTGTGTTTTTTGTTCTCTATATTACCTGGAAAATAAAAAAAGCAAGTCACTCCCTTCAACAAGCCCTGCTACACAGAGCAGATGCATAGTAAGTCTTGAGAAAGCCCACCGTCCAGTCCTGATTCACGGATCCAAACTTCTAGATAAATAATATCTGGCCTGTGGTGCGGAATGTAGTACAAACGTGCATGCGTTCCAATATATCTTTATATTGATTCTAAAATTGCATTAAATGTTTGAAACTGCATTCAGCTGGTTGGAAAAAATGAGCGAAAAGTAGATTTACTAAGGTAGCATAAGTGTACACAATCTTTACTGACCAATTTTAACACTCAGTTTTGCCCGATTTTGCCGATTTCCAGGAGACTGCGTTCCTAGTAAAATATCAGAGAATCAGATATGTAGCTGACTTTGCCTATACTAACATGTGAATATGTATATTTCCTCTACATAATGACATATACTTGGTTGGTAGAGGAGACAAACTTCATTCTCAAAAACTAGAGTAAAAAAGCCAATAAAATGGCCAAAAACGGCACAAAATGGCCCAAATTTGGACTTTGACCTTGCTTGTTTGACTCCCTGTTGGGCCATTTTACCCCGAACCCCACCTTTCTAAAAGTTCTCATTAGGAACAATAGTTTTGACTAAATAATGCTAAAAATAAGTGAACTGTCCTTGCAGCAGCGCCAGAAAGTGTGAAATTCAACGCAAACTGACATTACTCCCTGTCAGAAAATGGTCACGTGACAACCCCTGGTGTAGTAATGACAAAAAAAATTGTTCTGAAAGATGTATATGAGATTTCTGTTACCACTTGCGACATTTGACCGCAAAAGCTTTATTTATTTGAATATTGTCAACATTTCAAAACTAGAGGGTGGAGGCTTCCTCTCAAAATGGTGGTAGCTCTTAGTCAGGTGACCCCCCCTGTGCAAAATGGCCTGCAACAGGTGTTCATCCCAAAACTATGCGTATTAACATGCAAATCTCAAACATTCATACCGACATACTGGCACAGATTTCGAAGGATCCTGGGGGGGGGGTGCCAGGAAGTCACCTCTGGTTCCCTGACTAAAAGAGTGTAATGTAGAATATCCGCTACATCTACTCTCAGCCCCAGATGGTGATTCGGTATACAGTATACTCTCGATAAGTAATACCCAGGAAAGTTAGTGCACGGCCAAGTAATAGTAGTAATTAAAGGTTTTCTGCTCTTAGCCACCATGAATTCTTCCCTTTTGGTCTAGCAGTTCAAATGATGGCTGAAACAGGTACGATACAGACAATTCTCTTCTAGTTTAGCGATTCAATGAAGTCTGCAAAACAAAAAGCATATCAACTCAAATTTCCCGCTCACCCCTGCAAGCACTTCCACGGATCCCCTGAACAAAGACAATTGACGTACGTGCGACAAGCACTATAATGTGCATTTGAATGATGGCCGGATATTTAAATCACTTGCATGCTGCTCACCTTGTGCACTGTCTGAGCTGTTTCGCACAGAGGCATTTCAGCTTATTCTACTGTCTAGGCACTTTCTGGCACTTTCCCTACAGCAGAATTTTAGTACTTTACATGGTTTCCTTGCATCACAATGCCATCGAGCTAATTCTATAGAACGTATTTGATTCAGCAGAGGAAGCTCTACCAATAGAGCCTTAGTCAATTTTTCCTGGAGTTTTCCTTTAACCTGCCTTAAAATGAAGGAATTTTCAATCGTCTATTGCCTGCGTTTAGCTCATGAAACACATTCATGTCAAGTTGTTTGGTCTCCTAGACTCATTGTGTTCATCAATTTTCACAACCTAGGAAGGTTCGTTGATGCATGGGTGAACGCTGTAACGTCTGTCGCTTTGACTTTTTATGAACCATATTAACAGTTTTTCAGATGCGTTAACTGGCGATCTTTTATCTCCCAAGCATAATTTTTTAGGTAACATCCAGTGTTAAAGCCACGGCAGCAGTAGACATTTCGTTCTTTTTCTGACTATGTCATGTTAATGATGAAGAAAACTTTTCTTTCAACATACGGCGCGGAAGCAGTGAGTTTGTGCTGACATCCCACAGATAAAAATATAGACCAACAAACATACATCACTGGTCAGTGCTTAATTTCTCTTTTCCAGTAGACGTGTGGCTTGTTGAGCTGGTACCATTTTTGAGAACATAATTATTGAGCATCGATGCTGATTTGTCTGCTGCTCATTACTATGCAATTGATAGCGCAGTTCTGAATATGGAGCATTGTAGATCAATGTTACACTTCTACGGCCACCAAGAAGCAGTTGTGATCAGGTTGACCGCAATCCACACCTCGATGAAATTAACTCTGGCGTGTTTTCAGCATGCCGTTCTTAGCCACTTTCTCATCACCATTGTATGGAGCTTTTTAAAGAAACTTCCAGAGTGACATGTTTCTGTTTCGCTTAATCTTGCCTTCTATCCGCAACTGACAAAAAACATGCGAACAGAGTGCAATATATATTTGATCACCTAGCAGCACCACGAAGGGCAAACGGATAACCTGCGTAGATATACTAATGCAAAGATTGTGGCAGTCAAAGAACAAAGAAGGATCAGCACTAGTCTGATAAGGATCATGGCATTGTCTAGATTTCAAACATTTGATTTGGT
The DNA here is from genome assembly GCA_027575255.1 of Scolionema suvaense. NCBI lineage: Eukaryota > Metazoa > Cnidaria > Hydrozoa > Limnomedusae > Olindiidae > Scolionema > Scolionema suvaense. The sequence continues at coordinate 6,242 of JAOBRC010237021.1, read as the reverse complement.
TAATTGATGCCTGATTCGAATTTTAACTATGTAACGATTGGTGTGACCAGCTCTGGTTGTGGATATGTAGTTGACTAGAGGTGTGAAAACAATTCGGAAGGCATGGTGTACGGTGTGACAGATGTCAGCTGAGAACATTATTGGTGGTTTCAATAAGCATTCATGCAAGATCTAGACATACTGATTTTTCCAGATAGTTTTCTGGCGTTGAACGGCCTCAGAAACTCAATCCTTGGATTGAGTATAAAACTGAAAGCGGAAGTCATATTTTCCTGATCACTGGAAGGTGTTTCTTCGTTTACAATGAATTTTCTTCCTATCTCCCTTGCATCATTATTTTGTATAGGAGCGATATAGTTTTTTTCAATTGGGCCTTCCATTGCAAACATATTCTATCTCTTCTAATGAAATCATAAACCTTGAACCATGCTTGGTCAGATCAATTATAATGAGGTAGCCATTGTGTGCAAAGACTGAACTGAAAGCTGTTCAGATGTTGCAATGAGGCTGGGTTTGGGATATCTAGACAGAATAAAAACAAGTTTTGTTCATGGTGCATTCCAGATGGTCAATCTTTCATCTGGAAGTGCCTCTGATTTTTTACATAAAGTTTTTGTTATAAAGCCACAGGTCCGCTCTGGCATGGAGCGATGGCAATCATTGGCTATAGCTGCAGCTTCCGAAACTATGGGGCCTTGGGTAATCCCAAGCTGCATTAGAATACTCATGTAACTCACGCAGGGCTTGAATGCCTAATGGAAGAATACTTAAAAAAGTATCAAAAATTCAATCTTTCACAAAAAACGGCCCATTGTCCAACAGCCTAGATAGAAGCCTGAGACATCAACAAAATTTATAGGACAGAAAATTAGTTAATGGACAGTTTGAAATATCAGCCCATTGTGGCTAGAACACTGAAAAATGGTTAAGTAAAACTCCAGATCAGTAGTACACAGTTACGTAATATGTTTTTTCTTGGTCCCTTAAGACAAAAACTTCAGACAAGTAGGACATTTGAAGGAACGCTTCCGCTATTTTTGTAGAATGAGGACATTCCCATGCCCAATTTGAAAAATTTACATGGCAAAATGTGCATTTTTCATGGTCATAGATACTAAATGCTCAGATGAAAAGGTAGTGAAAAAAGTCTAGGAATTTTACAATATTGAAGACATCGCAGTGTTTTGTTGAAATGCTTCTATACTAAATCTCGATAAGTAGGACAAACAGAGCATTTTGACACAAATATTACATACAAGGAGATTAGGACACCGGCTTTTTTTGGTCCCTTGAGTGTATTACTTATCGGGAATATACTGTATAATTGTTTGAACCAAAACTTTAAGATAATCGCTTGTCATTACACTCTAATAACTTGAATACTAGCATGTGACATTCTGCCGCTCCATGATTGCACCAGATTAGAAATTCAATGCAAAACAAGAGCAGTACTGACAAGCAAGAGAAATGGAACTGATGCAGTTACAGAGCAAAAAGAACAGTACTGCAATAGAGTGGTATTTACCTACCTTCAAAGCCATTTTCAGGAATTTCGTTAATTTCCTGGCACCAGATGGATTCCGTGAACGTATTCATTGGTTTACAGCGTTTGCTTAAGCACCACAAACTGCTTCCAATCCTTTGTGCTTCGTCATAATCTGGATAGGACTACCTATAGTCAGTAGCATTCTGTTGCTCAGCATCCAACTGCTTTCTCCCATGCTCAAACATATACAGCATCAGCCACTCAATCACTGCCTCAGCTTAAAGAAGAGCTGTCTTTGACTTCTTCTTAGTGTTGCATCATCTCAGAGATACACATTGTGCTAGTACAGGGAGAGCAGCTGAAAAAGCTTAGACAGGGCTAACGATTTGCGCGGGACTTTGGTGTACATCAGCACAGCACGCAAAAAGGAGTACATGAGCCTATCGGAAAAGAAACCTGGGCATCGGCCCATTCAGTATAAATTGCTTTGCTCCTATACAGATTACAATCCTGCAAAAATTGACATCAGTAAAGTCTTATGAAAAGTGAGGTTGGTTCTAAAGATATCATTTTGTCCGGAAGAGATGAAATTTGCTAATGTTTATAAAAACAAAAATACCAAGAGAATTGTTCATCATAACACAATCATGTTTCATTGTGAAATTATCTCAAAAATACTGGAAAACTCCCACTGTCAGGCATGAGCAGTCACGCTTAAGGGGTAAATTGCTTTCCAAAGCACAGCGTCATTACTTTTGTTGGATTCCTATTCATTTCTATATATTTATTTTCAATTTTAACTTCACGCAAAACCTTGTGTTTTCCTGGTATGATGTATTCACAGTGGTTGGACGGATGAACAGGCCTCATACAACGTTTTCTATAAAACTGCTTTCATCAAAGCATGAGTCCAAAGTTTAGTGGTTTAGAGCTGCTGACCGAGGCACTATGAAGTGGCAACATCTCAGATGTACTCAAAGACTTTTAAAGAATACAACACAGTCCTCAGTCATGGAAAGTTTCTAGATGTTTCATGCAATAACCGATGATTGCCTAAAAATTGGTCAGCAAGTATGTGCAAAGACACATTATATCAAGTTAAAGAATCAAATAAATCGGGCAAGCAAAAATGGATCACAAGTCATAAATCAGTAAGATCTGGCTAGAATAACATCTGGGTTCATAGAGAACCTTCACCCAGTATTGGAATACAGATAAATACAGAAAAAGAAATTCACAGCTTTGTTATACACACCTTCGTTCTAAAATCAAATCTCACAAACATAATCATTTCTGTCAGCCATGTTTACTTGTATGATTAGCGCGTTTGGTTACAGCCTCTTGGAGAAATGTTTTACCACACCTTTTTCTATACATATTACAAAAAAAGATTCCGCCTGGTGAGGCATAACATTCTGCTGGGCAGTGCGTCGTTGAGTCCCATAATTCGGGTCTTCTTGCAGAGTCATCAGTGACGAAATTCCGTAATGCCTTTTCTCTCAGAGTCAACTCACACGGTTATCAACACTTCAATAATCCTACAAAAATAAGGGTTCATGCTAAAGCCAGTAGCAGAATGCTTAATAGCGCAATTCCGTTGTTCGATGAACTTCCTGAAGGATGAAACTACTATGCATACATCAGAGTTGACTCAAAGCTCATAGTGAAAATCAATACTTGTAAAGCGCGAGTGTTTCTCATTCACGACTAGCAGCCACCATGGCCTAATTCAAAAAGTTGTAATACTCTGCAAGTGCCACAGAGTATTCCAATGATCTGTGCATTGCAGTTCGTATGTATGCCGCAAATCAACAAGAAGGAACAGCTTAACCATGTTCCATATGGGGTCATTTGACCTTCATACCAAAGGGGCGGGGGGGGAGGGGGTTATTCCACCCCCAACAATTTTAAGCTCTCATAATTCATGCAGTCTCAGTAACTATTCAGTGACATCATCATAATTAGTACTGGCTGACTAATTATGCCAAATTTAAAAAATTCACGTTGTTATTCTAACACAATTTTGCTTAAATTAGAATCTAAGGAGCTCTAAATGACTAAAACAGCCTTAAAGTCCCCAAATTTCTTCATTTCGGGTGGACCAAATAAAATTAGGACAAGATCTGCGTGAACTCGTTAAAAGCTTGAAAAATGCAAGTCATAGGCTTATGCCGTTTATGCGATATTTTCTGGAAACCCGAGGGAGGAGTGGGGCGGACTCATCCCCAATAGGGAACAGGGTAAAAATCAGGACATTGACAGTAATGCTGCAGACTCTCCACATTTTCTGAAACTAAACAATAAATATGATCAGGGTCGTCAAAAGGCACAAAGCTGTTTTCAGGTAAAGCCTTTAGATCGATACAGTGCAAGTGGCATTCACAAACCACAAATGTGTACTCTAATACCTCACACAGAAGAGTAGTGCTTATGACAATCCTCAATTTAGCGGCTATCATCAGGGTAATAGGGAAAACAATAAGTATCCATGTGACCAAACTTGGTAGCCACCTTGAACGAGGTGCAACAATTCGTCGGTCAGCGGGAAAACAACCGCTCAGTGGCAAAACAACAACAGTCTGTGAAATGCGATGCATACTATCGCAACCACTTAACATCAGCGAAACTACAATCATAGACGTGTAAGACCAATAATATTGTTACTCAATGCTGGCTGTTTTGTGAATAATGGTTATGCATTTCTGCAACTTTTAAACCATCACTCACTACCTGCGAATCATGGTCAAACCCTCCTTGCCACACTGCACTGCTTCGCCTCTAAAATGGTAGCCTTAACTGTGAGTTGCCAAACCTGTGACATAGCTGTCGAAAGCAAGAATAAATTTTAAAGGATTTCCTTACTAAAAAAACACTGGGCATGATAAAAGACTATTAAAAAGTGAGTTAATTAGGCTTTATTATTTTAGAGCACAAGTTTCTTCTTCTTAAAAGTTTCTTCAAAGTTTGATATTTTTCCATAGCTCAAAACACAAGACCAATGATGACATGCATGAAAATCTGCAAAGGTCATATTTCCCGACCAACTTAGTGCATAGGCCAATGATAAAGTTTTGTGATGTAACATATTGCACCTCAACAATGAACGAAGCACAAACCAGTTTTCCGCACCAAAGTCACTCTTAGAATACTAACAGAAAAAATGAAATAATTTTCAGCCTTCGTATTTCACACACCTGGCAATATGTCCTACAACTTTGATTCAAAATATCTCAAGAACAGCATGAGCCTTTGATACAAAATATCTCAAGAACAGCATGAGCCTTTGCAGCGAAATGAAGACCATGGTTCTTGTTTTTCCAAGCTCTTTTCATGTGCTTGAAAATATTAAGAGGTGAAAATACCTCTACAGGTAAAAAGAGAGATCTTTTTGAAAATGTAACAATACACAATACAACAGACGCATAAAAAATTGGACCAATTAGAATCACTCCACAGAAACCAGCATTTATGGAGTAGGCCCAGGCATGAAATACACTACCCTCCGAATTGCATACCCCACGCTGGCAGTGGTTCGGCAGCCTGGTAATTATCAAATATGAGTTGGAGTTATCATCTTAAGTTGATTTAATGAACTATTATTGGAGGTCACAGAGTCATTATCACATTATGCACATAGTTTAATGGCAGTTTCTATTTTCAACTAGCCAAGCCAGAACCACAAAATTCCTTTTGGGTGAGCATAAGGAGCTCCTTGTCTACTTTGCTACATACAGTTAAGAGCGAAGAGCCAGTATGGAAGAATAGTAGGATCTGACTCAAGGCTTTCATATTAGCAACATGAAAAAAAAACTGAAAAAAAACCTCCCCCTCATGGGCACCCCTGGAAGGAGCACCAAAAAGAGTACGATACAGATCTAACAACAAAAAACATCCATGAAGTGCCATCGTTTCTACTTAACCCTATTTCTAATTAATCTACTTAGCCCCGCATATTTCAGACCCCTATTTCTCTCAATGTAAGGGGGACCCCCTTCTAAAATTTGACTGGGGCATCATGAAGCCTCCAAACTTGGCAGGATTACAGCCACACCTATCATCTTTACGTTTTAGCTGTAAAAACCATGTCTACTTCATCCAAAAAGCAGTGGCAGGGTCCCAAAGTGACCACACTTTTTTTGTTTCCATTATAAATTACAAAATTTCTGGAAAAACATACCCTCACTTTCCAGTCAAGTAAAAGTGTTTCAATTGCAGAAGACATGTTTTGTGGTGCTAAATCATGAAGTGTAATAAATATACTGCATTTCTGATAAGTTTCAGGTCATCTGGATGTGTCAGCCAAATTTTATGGACGAAAGAAACAAAAGATTCAAAAAAATGGTTTTCGAAAATTTTTCTTCTCATCTTCGACAAGAAAGCCGCCCTATCCAAATGAAATGCCTGATATGGTTCAAAATGCCTGTAAAACATGTCTTACATATGCAAACTAAGTAAAAAAATTTCAGGTTCGTAAGTTTTACCGTTTCTGTGATATTTAAAAAAAATCGAGGGGGGTCATATTGAACATGGGGAAATGGCTACACGAGGTAGCCACGAGCGAATGTGACTACGACGGTGAACTTGACTTGGAAGTCAAAGCGTCTAACATCTGAGGGTAGACTCCCTTGCAGAATCAGCTATGAAGCAAATCTCTGCCCTTTTCGGGAATGATTTTTTTCGGGGGGGGGGGGCATTTTTTTAACTTTTTTTTTGAAACATATTAAGTATTCTTCAAACTTTTTTGTCAGTGGAAGTC